>JARJCX010000489.1:0-64814 GCA_029282285.1 Mycena rebaudengoi | reverse complement strand
ATGGCCGTCCTTCCTTCCGTGCGGCTTGAACAAGGCTTTGGCCAGGGCTCGCAAATCGGTGTATTTTATGACCCGATGATCGCGAAGCTTGTGGTTCATGGGAGAGATAGGACGGAGGCTTTGAGGTTACTCCGCAAGGCGCTCGACGAATATCACGTTGTCGGAGTTTCAACCAATGTCGAATTTCTACGAACTTTGGCGGGAACACGCCTTCATAAACGAGGAGGTTGAAAACCGGATTTATACCCGTAAGAAAACTACAATTTTAGTGTCGACGGGTACTGATATATAATATTTTATTCATTGTAGAAACATTTCAAAGAGCTGTTTCCCCCGATCCCAATGCCTGCACCTGAATTGCTTGCCCAAGCGGCTTGTTTGTGGTTCTCCGCGACCATCCTATTTCATCTCCTTTGATGCAGTCCCCATGGACATCCTTGGTCTCGCGCCGGTTCGGAGGTGAAAAATACGAACGCACAATCACCCTGCAGGAGGAGAGCGCGTTGTCAGACTGGAATCCGAATTTGTAACCGTTCAAGTCAAATCGGTCGGGCCAGCCCACTTCGATGTCACTGTGAAAACCAAGTTCGAGGAAAAGCACTTTACATCGGTCTCGGCACAGCTTCTCTCGCCGACGACACTCTCCTCGACGCTCAATAACCAATATAATCGCATCAGCATCGTTTCACAGCCGCCTCCGCCCGCAGTTCCTGCTACCGGCTCTCCGGCTACCATGGCGGATCCATCTCTTCAGCGGAGGCTCCAAGACTACACTGGTGATTCCGTCGCCGAAGTGGCTCCTTTCCTTGAGCCAAGATATCCTCGGCGCTTCTAAAGGTGCTTTGCGAGCACCCATGCCGAGTCTCGTAGTTGAGGTACGCGTCAAACTGGGAGAACGAGTGGAAAAGGGACAGGCGGTGGTTGTCCTTGAAAGTATGAAGACCGAGACAGTTTTGCGTGCTGATGCTGCTGGTGTGGTGAAAGCGGTTGGTGCAGAAATGGGGAGATGGTTGAAGAAGGAAGGGAGTTGATTGAAATCGAAGAAGACCCTGTAGCGGAAGAGTAAATGATTACCGGAAATTCCCGTAGCTGTGTTCAACTTGGCACTGACTAGCGCCATACTCATGGCGGTGGAGGATACTAAACATATCAGGCCTGCTGCCGCGTTGCCGTCCGTATTACGGCGTAATTTTGTTACGCACCAGGCAGACCCGTAACGGGCGGTTACGGGCCCCCGTAAACGGGTTGACCCGACCCGCACCCGTCCCATCAGCGATGAGACCGAGTGTAACCGTGTTTACGGCCCGAATCCCGTACTATTACGGGACGGGTTGATGCCGCTGCTGATTTTAGGACATTCGCAATGTTTGAAATTCCGACTCCTCATTCTTACTCCCGCTATCACAACAGTAGTACTCGGGCCATGTCTTGCTAAACCGGCCGCCGATTTCAAAGAATGCGCTACATCTATGTATAGTCTTTCTGTCACTCCATCTTCCCGCTGCTACAGCAATCTAGGCATGGTCGCAGTTCAACTTCGAGCGACGTGCGAAGTTGCCTCACAAGGATATTGGCGGCACTTGTTGAAGCATATGAGACTCGTTTCCCTAGAATCGCGGCCACCTTCGCACGATGTGTGGCTTGTCCACCCTCGAACCCGAAGCAGCATCCGTTACCAATCTTTTAGATCTAATTATTCCGCCAGGCATTGGCCGGTACTAGTGGCGGCGGTAAGTAACGTACCGCAACACCTGAAGTCCTCGAAGGTGTGAACTCACTACCAAATGGACCCAATCAACGGGTGCCGCGGCGCACATTCGGATACTCCGCCTCAACATCATTACTATTCCCGACACTAGTGTTGCTATTCCTGAAGTGGCAAGCTATTTATCTTCCATGTTCCGTCCGTCTTACTTCATCACGGTATGCAGTATAATATGAGAAGTGCATCGGATTGGGATCCGCACACAGGCTCTCTCTCCTCATGACTCTCCCCGCCAACTATTTTATGCACCAATTTCTCTATGCTTCCTTATAGCCATTGGATCTGTTTTCTCGAAGCGAAAAAAGGTACCCCAAGCTTCAGGCCACCTTATCAAGCACTAAAGGAAGGCATCCAGCTTCAAGGAGAGCACCCACCCATCGTCGACATCCCGGTTGGTCATAGCAGTAATGTCCCACTTCTTTCAATATGCTCACCATACCCTTGAAGGCTTCGGAGATCTTCAACAATCCTCGTGTAGCATATGAGACGGCACTCAAGAATCACGGACCAATTGTCGCAGTTCGACGAAAGGGATATGTGCGTGCACAAGTTCCTTTATCAACCACCGGGCCCGAAGTTCAGTTTTAGCTCGAGTTCATCGTGGACGAGACCTTGATTCAGACGGTGCTCACGTCCGACCAGTCTTTCAGTTTGAAGAAGCTATGGCTACTATTCTCAATTTACGCCCATTCGTCTCCTTTTTCTGGTCATTTTTTCGGGAGATCGATGACCTTGTTCAAAATGGAATCAACCCGCGAATATCCGATATACTTGAACAGAGTGAGCTTTTGTTCCACCTTGGATTCCTTTGCTGATACGCTCAGTATGCCCCCGTATTTGTGACTGGAGCAGAAAAGGCTCTGCAACATGGAACGATCGATATGTTTGAACACGCACACAGGAATATCGCTGAGGCTATGATCGTTGTCATCTTTGGAGCGGTAATGTGTCGAATGTCATTTTGAGAGCGACTGGCTTATCATATTACCAGGCCTATGTCAACGAGCGCAACATACAGGTGGTCGCCGACGTCGCCACTGATATTGCGGGATTGACCGGAAGTTAGTTTCGAACTTCAACACATGCCGATCTGACCGAATTGGCAGTGTACCAAAATAGCTCAGCGTTCGGAAGACGGTTCCCGACAGTATGGTCTGCCCTGCTTTGGGTCAAGTCATCTGCACCTCTATTTTCTCCTTTTTCCGCATCATTGCACCACAAGTGTGGGCAACATGTTCGGTCCAGAAAATGGGTCCAGTTGGAGGAGAAGCCCACCAATGTTCTGGAATTTCTTGCGTTGAAACACGCGAAAGACGGAACTGTGTCTCATACTTCCCTCCTTTGGGTGATGTCTCTTCTCTTGGGGTACGATTCTGTTGCGAAGATTCTTCTGAAAATCTTTCTGAATAAAGCCTCTAACACAGAATCATATTTGCCTCTGTCCACCAAACGTGTGTACCGTTTTCGTTTTCGATTATTCTCTTCCGACTGGATATTTTCAGGGCCCTCCGTGTGTGTTTGGGTAATGTTCGAGCTTTGTCTTCGTCCCGAGTACTTGAAGCCAATACGGGATGAGCTGCACAGTAGTGTAGATCCGATAACGAAAGATCTCGATCCTTCAAATATTGGCACAGCACTTCAACAAGCCGTTTGGTTGGATTCGTTCATTAGGGAAGTGATGCGAACCAAAGGGGACACTCTTAGTACTTGCCGCCTGACGACGGCCGACATTCCACTCGCCGGATACACCATTCCCAAGGGGTAATTAAATGTTTACCAACTCAGGTTTCATTCTAACAAATGTTTGGCGTCTGCAGCCATTTGGTTTTCCCACTTGCAACCCTCGCCCACTTGAATCCAGCTCATCATCCAAACCCATCTGTTTTCAGCCCCGAACGTTGGCAGGGAACCAATGCGCGACCAGCAATTATGAGTAGTACTTCGTTCATTCCATTTGGCCTAGGACGGTGGTCATGTCCCGGAAGAGCTTTGGCAGTATCAGGTTTGGCAACCTCCTTCCGTCTGGGGTATTCGTATTCAACGTCGCACCACAGAGATAAAATTAATCATTGCCTCAGTTATTGTCAAGTCCACCCCACGGCTGGAAGGAAACAAGTACCAGATCACCGATCCACTCAATATTACTTCCGTTCCTCCCGAAGGAAAGTTGATTCTGGAGCCCTTCTCTTTCTGAGGTCACAGCGGATTCGAACGATATATTACTTAGAGGTGTGTTTAAATCCTCTCTATCTCTTCACTTGCGTGTAACACCGTCCCGTCTTTAACAGAATCTTGTGAATAATATCATTTCTATTTCGTATGGCTGGTTCGCTTGTACATTCATTGTCTCACACTGCTACAAAGAGATATTACTTTGGGGCTATAATGAAATCTGTAAATTTAGGCCTTCGGCTGACATCTTGCCTCGTTTTCAAGCCACCTTCTTTTTCCCCTCGCTCCAGCCAATAGGCTCCAGTTTCCCATGAATGCTCGATATGGCAATTCGACACAAAAATTACGGTGCAATAACGTGAGATAGAGAAATTGATGTTAGTCAATACTCGTAACGTTCAACCCAGCAATAAGGCTACAACTACTTTGGTTTTTCCTCGGAGCCTGAGAAACATTGAACAAAGCTGACATCAGCCCCAACAAGTTCCCACGATGTCCAGTAAACGATCTTCTCTTCCAAACTTCTAAATTCGCCAAGCTGAACATCGTGAGCTATGGTCGAAACAAAATCTGCCGCCCATTGCGAGTGGTCGCTAAGAAAACGAGTTGCCCTGGCTCTGAGGAAACTGCAGTATCTGCCAGGGGGTCTCGTCAATGGTCGAAGCTCATCATGATGTGTTCAATGAACTGTGAGCCCCGGCCCCTCCTTGTCTTCCATCATTTCCGTGGAAGCTGGTCAGCAGGTACGTCGGCTTTGCATTTAGCGGACATAATCGTGGATTAACGGCCCGCCCGCAAGCGCTCGATTTTCGATATGAAAGGCGTGAGCGGTCGTGATACTCAATCAGGGATCGCCCCGATGTTCAGCCTTCTTCCGTGTTTACTGGTTTCGATAGCCTTGTGTGCTCCTAGCGGAGGGAGTCTCGTCGCTCCAAATGCGTTGAATCTCACTATTTCTGCAAAGCTGGCCCATTCCGTTCGGATTTCAGCACTCACATTGCATCACACGGATTAATGTTTCTGCAGATTCCGTCGACGCTCTATGGCTACATGTGGGAGGTGCGTTGCGTCCTGACATGGAGCGCACATTTTTTTGCTAAAAGAAATCTGCTTTTGAAAGGATATAAATCACAGTGGCGACGGCGGACTCTACGGTACAACTTCTCGAGCCCCCTAACCTTCGTCTTTTCAATACTCTATTACAGCCGAACTCTTACAGAACAGGGCTTTTCAAGGCGTTCTTCCTGGAACGCAAAATGCGTACGTGGATTCTGATGTTTCTACTGTTCTACTCCACCGTAACTTGATGTCTTAGCTTAACGGGCTGGCAACCTTTTAATGGCGCTCGTTTGGCGGTGACGTCGAAAACCGGAGGAGTTTCAACCGCGTTACCAAACAGCCTCGAGGTTAAAATCCCCAAGGTCGTGAGTGGCCCGATTGGGTTTGAAAACACAGGATATTGGGGTGAGCGCTGTGTTTCCTTCACTGCGACTAAATAAACGCAACCTAGGTATTAAGGTGCAGGAGGGATGGAGATACAAGGGTTCTTTCTTCGCGAAAGCAGCGACTTTTTCTGGAGCTATCACGGTGTCTTTGAAGTCTACGAGAGGCACAGTGTTTGCATCCAAATGTGTGCCTCAAATATTCCAATATGATACCTCTCTGATAATCTGATGTCTCAACAGCGGTGACCGGTATCAGCAGGAACTGGAAGAAGTTTACATTTGAATTTGAACCTTCGGTATCTGCTGCGACCGACGAGAACGTCTTTAATGTCGTTGTCGACGGAAAGGCCGCCGCCGGACAAACGATCCATTTTGGCATGTTCTCCCTCTTCCCGCCAACTTTTAGGGGAAGAGAAAATGGCATGCGAATTGATTTAGCCGAAGCACTCGCTGATACTCAGCCCTCTGTTTGGCGGTTCGTTTTTATTATTTGCTTCGTTCCACTTCTAAACCAACGCACAGCTTCCCGGGAGGCAACAACCTTGAGGGAACCAGCTTTCAAACGAGATGGAAATGGAACGAGACTCTCGGCCCGTGTGTCCTTTATCTTGGCATTCCAAAATTCGCGGTGCTGATACTTGTTGCACAGTCTCGAGAGTAGGCCTGGACGTGTCGGCGATTGGGGGTATCCAAACACAGATGGGCTGGTCAGTCCATGGTCTTACATTAAACTCGAATTAATCTGAACGATAATTAGGGTCTCTTGGAATACTTGAATTGGGCAGAAGATCTGGGTGCCGTAAGAATCCGCGTTCAACCCTTCTCCAGTTTTGATCTACATCATACTCTCACAGGAACCCATTCTAGGTCAGTATATTTCCACCGCTAGCATTTTATTCCAACAATGAATAGGGGTATGGGATGGTATATCCATCGCTAACTATTCGGATCTCTCTACGTGGCCTGTTGTTCCGGAGGCAGACCTGCAGCCCTACATTGACGATGTGCTCGATGAGCTAGAATTCATCGTAGGAGACGTGAAAACTACTGCTGGCGGGAAACGGCGTGCCAGCTTGGGCCGAACTGAACCATATGCTCTGAAATTCATAGAAATGTTAGTGGAGCTGATTTCTAAGAACAAAAACCTGACTGCTGTCCTTTCTATTAAGCGGGAATGAAGATCAGGTTTGCTTCTGGCGCCGCATTCGTGTATATTTTAAACTGACAATACTGCCTGCAGTTTCAACCAGCATCGTAATTCAGTTCCAACCACGGCTGATAACAATGTGCTGACTATCCCAAGATATGCGGCATACCGATGGCAGGCATTTGTGTCGGCCATAGGCGCAAAATATCCCCAATTTGAGTTTCTTGCTACCAGCTTGCCTTCCACCGCACTTGATCCAGCCTATCAGAGAAGTAAGAGAGATTTCCCTTCCTCTACGTTCTGCTTGCAGTAACACCGCATTCAAGTCGATTTCCACATGTACAACACCCCAACTTGGTAACTTCTCGTCTTCAACTTTCAAGTTCCCACGGTTTCACAATGTGCAGGTTCACCACCAACGCGTTTATGTTCGACAATTATCCGCGTAATGGCACAAAATGGTTTGTCGGCGAGTATGCCGTTACCAGGTAACTCCTTGATGAGCTGGGCGGTGTCACTTTACAAACACCTCCTAGCACGAACGACACAAATACCTTGGGAGATCTTCCCAGCGGTCGTTTGCAGTATCCCACACTTCAAGGCGCCGCAGCTGAAGCCGCATTTATGACTGGTATGGAGCGGAATAGCGATGTGGTGTTTGCGTCTGCGTGTTAGTAGTGTTTTTTCCAACTCCGAGCGTCGCCGGAACTAAACATATATCGATTCCATAGACGCGCCGAGGTAAAAATACTTGTTATTATGTGTGCCTGCGCCTGATTTTTGTGTTGTAGCTTTCAACATATCAGGGGGTTTCAGTGGAGTCCTGATATACTGACCTACGACGCGAGTCGTGTTGTCAAATCTACATCCTACTACGTCCAACAAGTTAAGAAGAAAAAAAGCCGCGCAATTACTGCCTGACTAATCATACGCTCAGATGTTCAGCATAAACAGAGGGACACACGTCGTGGATACTACACCTGCTTCAAGCGCCGACACTACCCCGCTCTTCTGGGTGGCCAGTTACAATAACGACACTAACGTTGTTTTCCTCAAAGTCCGAACGTTGCTTTGTGGTGTGCGAAATCCTGCTTACATGTTGCACTTCTGCAGGTTGCCAATACTGGTCCATCGGATTTGGTGGCTAACATCTTCTTGGACTTCTCCATCACCGGCTTCGGAACTTCGACTTCGATATCGTCCCCAACGTTGAGCCCAATTTCTGGCGTCTTCAACGTCAGCAATTCCCTCGATGATCCCGAGCTGATCATTCCTGTTTCGACGAGCTTTGCGCTCCCTTTCCCTGACAAATTCAATTATACGTTCCCGGCCATGAGCGTAACCGTCGTTACGGTGCAAAGCACCACTGACCTCGGAGCTTGATTATTTCTACCTTCTGTATGCGGCTCGACGGCCTACGGCCGTCCATGTATTATATACATCTTAAACCTCGGTCACTTGAAATTTAAGTTGGCGTATGGACGCTCTGTGATGACCTAGCGCCTGACCGCACTTTCGCCGGAACTTTCTACCATGAATGTCGTTTAGGCCTGACGTTAAGCCGCACCATTTTCCGGGATGCTGGCAGTTGGGGCGTTATCTCCCAAATGAAAGCGGAAATGGCGCCGTTGGAGCCCGTTTGTGAGGCGTTCGTGCTTTATGGGGACTCTCTGGACGAGTAGTCTTGCTCAACACATGAATAATAAGACATTCGAATGATCTGCGCGTAAATTCAAATGCGTAAAGCTTGGTAACGGTGGAGCCTTGGATTCGGTCATGCGCCTAACCACATTAAAGGATGGGATAAGATCAATTATATATTATACTCTTGGGTGAGCGGAGGATAAATACTCGTGTGTACTAGGCCGCTGGTGAAGATGCTTCCTCTGTTGAGCTTCATACTCGGATATCTCTGTGCGACGACCTCCGCAGTTGTGCTCCCTCGCGCAAGCGCCGTCCACTTGGCTATTGGCCCGCAATGCGGCAATCTGTCGAGCGGCATTCCAGCGGACGTCAATGCCGGTTTAGGGTCCCTGAGCACATATAAAACTATCGTCGCATTTGGAGGTGAGTCATTTGAATATCAGGTTAGGCGGCTTACTCACTGTGTTGAGACAGATTCATATACAGGAGGAGGGGCGACGAATGGGCCCACATGGGTGCAAAACCTAGCTGCGTCAACCGGTGCAAAGTTGGTAAACTACGGGGTGAGTTGATTGATATCGATAAATTGGCACCAGGTGTACTCAAGGCCCGCCAGTCGACCGGCGCAGTCGTAGATAAAAATCAGTGGCCCCAGGTTAAATCGGTCCAGTCCACTAGTTCATTAGATTTTATTAACCAAGGTGTGCATGGTGGGCGCAAATGGGCTAGACGCTGACAGCAAGGTAGCCAGCCAGTTTGAGACCACACAGAAGTTTGACCCAGCCACGACTCTATACATTATTTTCTTTGGGATTGAGTGAGTAGTCTCGTGGAAATAATAGAAGCGTACTAAGGATTGCGAAAACCAGGGACTACGCGCAAGCAATAGGTCAGCGTTAAAAGCTATGTCCAAGAGATGACCCGTAGTTATCGGATGATACTCTAGCAACCGGAAAGACAGATTTGAACCAGATCGCCGGAGTTCTCGTTTACACCCTGCTGGGATTGACTTCTTCTACGAATTTCGCGAAGAACATACTTGTGAGCCAGAACGGGACAGGCTGAAAATAGTTCCAAACTGACAACTTCATCAGATTGTTGACAATTATGGGCTGGGAAAAAGCAGCCCAGCAGGAGAGTCCTTTAAGAAGGATCTATTTGTGACGCTGGGAACCGGCCACAGACTTTACGGGTGGAACGTCGGCTTCGCGTCGTTCGGGCGGCTGTGGCAAAGCGTCCTGTACTCCAGTCCTGGATACGCCGCTTTCAGGTACACAGACTCGGGAACATGTGTAAAGGACGGAAAGACGTGTTCTGATCCAGCACACACGTTTTACTGGGGTCCAGGGTATGCGTTCCGCGTGTTTAAATGTGTCTGAAGATTTTTGATGTAATGTTAGGAATCCGTCAGCCGCCACACATGCAATCATGGCCAATTACGTCGAGGAGGTTTTCACGCAGTGCACGTCCTAATCATGAGGATGGAGAAGTCTAGGTTTTTTTTTTTAGACTGTAGTTTGACTGTAGTTGTTCGAAATACTTGTTTCTTTCAAACATTTTGGCCCCTATCACGGCAGCCGTGCAATGACTTGGCAACGACGTCGAAATGTTGAGGTGAAAGATATGTTTGTTCTTGTATGGTCTTTTTGTTCCGGGCATGATGTGACAGTGATGTGACTCCACGCGTTCAGGTTTTCCGCACTTAATCCAAACTAAATCAGTACGCCATGGAAAGCAAACCCATTCCTCCAAATCCTCCAAGATGGAGTCCCAACCCAGATCCTGCCTCTATCGTTGTTCCTGGCCTCGATACGACTGCCCCACTGCTTGACCAAATCGAACAAATGGAGCAGCTAATTACAATAAAGCTGCAGGTTCATTTCCCCTTTATTTCTTCCTTCCTTCAACCAATGGAACGTGTAGAACATTGACGAAAACTTCTCTAAAATACACAATATCTTGGCCAACAAAATCTTGCCTGCGGTCAAGCGGTATGCGGTGGGAACAAAGCCCGTGAGGGAGGCGGCAAACGTACGTCTGCTCTCTCTCGCCCAGAGTGTGTCCTGAGTTTGCGCAGTTCTGGGTCTCTTTCTACGAACAGGCTGCTCAGATACGCATACCAACGTACGACGATTATTCTACTGTAAACGAAGTACCGTCCGAGCGCGATGACATGCCATCCGAAGCGGAATCCAGCTCACGGACGGCCGAGCCTGTTGAACAGAACGAGGGCCACAGCATGGCCACCACGGAGAACTCGTTTATGCCAGGCCAGGCGGCATATGCATCTACGCCTGCTACCGCTCGCGGCAGTACTCGTACTTTTGACAGCTTCACCAGTCACCATTCAGACGATCCTTCGTGGACCGCCTCCTTGGAGTCGCCCCTGGTTCGGCTTGACCGAGAAGTTCAGAATTTTTCTCGTGATGGCTTGAACCCATCAAGCTCAAAATTGCCGTCGTTACAATTCGACCAGGAGGAGGAAGACGACACCATCTCATTGCCACGAGCGGACAAAGGGAAAGGAAGGCAGACAGCGCAGCCGCTTTTGCATAACGTTCTCCGAAACACTCTCTACTCGGCCAGTGACATTTCGCTACCCAGCTCTAGATCTCCCAGCAAAGGGAAATTAAAGACTCCCGTTCCAAAAGAGCTGAACCCATATCTTCCTCCGGACACCGATCCTGCCAACTGGAGCGGGCTGGTGGACCTCCGCCGCACACCTCTTTCTACACCACAACGAAAGAAGAACAATCGCAATCATACGACTGAGTCTGATGACGACTCATTCGATGGGCTCCCAGCTGGGATGTCGCCTCCCGTCCTCATGTCCCCCGCACGTCCACCCCGTTCATCGGCCGAGCTCCAGCTTCTGCGGGGGCAGACCCCCGCGAAGGTGGCTGCCTCGCGGATAAAGAACGATCTGGTGCGCGACATCCAACGCCAGAACTCAGCCAAAGCGCGTCGTTTCTACGGATATGCTACCAGTGGCGGCGAGTCGACCATGAGCACCGTCTCTTCACCGCCGTCGCTCTCGCGGTACAACAGGGGCGACACGGACGACAGCGTTGTGGACGAGAGCCTCGAGAGCGTCATGCAGCGCGTCGCCCTCAATCCTCCCACCTGGACGCCCGCGACGACCCCCGGCCTGCGACTGCGCCCCAAGGCATCCGCGGCTGTACCCATCTCCGCGCTCAGTTACGACCTGCCCGTAGCCCAGTACGCGCACCCCACAGACGCCGCTTTCCCGCCTGTCACACCGCACCAGTACGACGCGGGCGACTACGACTCGGACTCGGACTCGCTTGAGGAGGTGAACAACACGGCGCACCCCTCCGATGCATTCCTCATGGCACAGGCCGGCTCCCGCTCCTTCGAGGACGACGACTCGTTGGAGTCGCAGGACTCGCTGGACCAGGACGCGGGAGCGCTCGGAATGGGGATAGGGATGGAGGTGCATCCGTTCGGACAGGCGTACGCGTACGACGGGGACGACACGTTCGACGACGAGACGTTCGATGCGGGCGTGCCGCCCGAGGAGACCGTGTTTGGGATGCCGCCGGCCCAGCGTGCGCAAGCGGCACGCGTCTCGGAGGACGGACAGCTGTTGATGTTTGGGGATGCTGCGGAACAGGTGCCAGATACGCTGCAGTTCGGATTGGCAGCTAGCAGTCCAACACCCCATTGGCCGCCAGCCTCTCGAGGTTAACGGACGACATACAGATCTAGCCAATGTTTTTCTCGCGCCTCCTTCCTGTATATATTGCAACTTTTTCTTCGCGCCTCTGAAATCATACGTTGCCGAGAGAGGATGTATATTAAATATTAAAATTTACATTATCATTTATTTTGGAGCTTCAGATTAATATCGTACACAGCGGACCCACTCTGCTGTCAAACCAGCACCGGGTTATGGGCTCACGGCAGATCTCACTCAGTCACCCTGCGCTTCTCAGGCGGAGGCATCCGGCGCCTGCTTGGCCTTATACCCAGGGGGAATGGCTCAACGACATCGACGCTGTCGGGCGGCGGAATGAAATACGGGGCCTCGTACACGTTTGTTCGCAGGCGGGGGAGAGCCTCTTTCTTCTCCTTTGCCGCCTTCTTGGTGCGTGGACTCTGCGGTGAGGTGGCCTCGCTCTTGTCCTCGATGGTCGGGGAAGCGCAGTTCGAGTTCAAGTGGTGGAGCCCTGGACATGACGCTGTCCTGGAGATAACTGTACGACGTCAGGGATGCTGCTGCAGGACAGCTTAGGAAACACGTACGAGTGCTGGAACGTCGTTTTATCGGACATGAGGACCCTGCGGGCGTGGCAATAGGTGGTGGATCAGGGAAGGTAACGTGCAGGGACGAAGGAGAGGACACGCTGGCTTCAGTCTGCAGCGCCGGGAGCGAGGAGCGGCGGTTTATTTTGGCACGCTTGTCGGTGATAAAGAGATTCTTGATTTTGGAGAAACGAACGCGTTTGCTTCGTTCCTCCGGCAGGAGTTTGTCGCGTTCCTCCGGCGGGGTTGGCGCACCGAACGAGACAGCGTTTCCGGTCAACAACTGCGGGACATCCGAAGGTACCGACGCCTCCAGTTCGATATTCGATATCTCTTGTACCGGCGACTTCGGTACGGATTTAGTGGAGGAGGAGAGAGTATCCGTCGACGATTGGGAGATTTCCGCAGGCGGTGGAGGGGAAACTTCTATGATAGGAATCTGCTGCGGCGATCGTAACGGTACACTGCCTAACTCGATGGAAGTCAAGCCCGACGATTCTCTTCGTTCGACGTCGACGATGAGTTTCGGTGTACGGCGGCGGAGGGTGGTAGAGGGCGGATAAGAAGATCTACGCGCTTTGTCCCGCAAGAGCTTCGACTGAGGGGAAACAATAACAGGCTCCTCCGAACTCGAAGAAAAGGCGTTTAAAACGGTGACAAGGAGGCTCTGCGAAGAGTTATTTTCAACTAGCCCGAATAAATAGCTAGAAATGGGGCTCTTACGAGTGAAAATCCCAGCGAGGCGACAATGAATGCAGAACATTGAATGCGAATGTCATGTGGATGGACCGGGTCCATGGTAAGTTAATGGGAGGTTGCCACTGGCCAGTGCGTAAGGTAGGAAAGGTAGGAAGGAAGAACGGATGGGAATAGTGTCAACTTGAGTGTATAAAGACGCGCCGCAGCCGCAGCCGCGTTGCCAGGCGTGGCCGGTTGAAAAAGAGATAGGGTCATCATGTATGACACATCGATTGTGATCTCCATATGCTTAACCGGTTACCCAAGCGAAGGAAGCCCTAGAAGCCTCGGAATGGTCTCCGAGATCGTCGTGAAAATCTGTGCAGTTGGATGGTACTAAGTAGGGAAGTAAACAGACAGGTCTACAGAGTCAAGAAATTCCCCCCTGGCGTAGGCGTCAATGGGTCGCGGCCGTTGATGGCAGGAATGTCCAGGCTCTGAAGCGCAAGCATGAGGGGAGCGCCGGAACTCGGAGGTTCAGGGTTCACTGTCTCTGTGGGAGTGACCAAGAGCGGCGATAATTTCGGCGGCGAAAATCCCCTTGACTCAGCAGCGTCCGACGGAACTGCCGGATGTTCCTGGCCACATCCCCGAGGTGGCCTAGCCTCGATGATCTTAACAATCTCCTTGAAGTCTTCTTCTCCTGTCCAGGAGCCCACTATCTCCTCCAAACCATCGAACCCCTTTGTGCTGTTCAAGATTTCGCGATAGCGTTTCTGGGCGGCCTTGCCAAAATCGACATGCTTGCCCTTGAACTGGGATACGCAGAATTTGGTCAAGCCCCAATTGTGGTCGAAATATTTAGCCTGGGGAATAAAGATGAGCGAAAAGGAAAGAAAATAGTGAGAACAAGGTACCAGGCGAATGTATGCCGGCGACAGGGTTTTTTCCACGTTGCTGAGCGGAGGAAGTGAAAAACACGTCGGGTTGGACTCGGCTGCTCGCGCAATCATGACCGAGTGAGCGCCTGCGTTGTATTAGTATGGTGCAACAGGCCGCAGACATGGGCCCCCACTCACCCGTCAACTCCCGGATTCGTTTCGCATCCTCCACTCCTGTGCAATCCCCATTCTCGATTACGGCGATACCGCGACCCATGCCCTCAACAAAGTCGACAATCTCTTTTAGGCGGCCCACTAGCGCAGCATCCCGATCACGCATGTTCCGAGTACGACAATGAACCGTCAGAGCGCTGATCCCGGTATTCACTATGCGCTCGACCAATTTGAGTGTGTCCTCCTGCGACGGAAGCAGCCTGATCTTTGCAGAAACGGTAATCTCCGGTCTGAAAATTCGAGTCATCAGCTTTTGAAAAAAAAGGAAATAAAAAGCAGCTCACGGCATCGCAGCCCTAAGGGCGGTCAGGATGGAGCAAAGTAGGTCGGGGTTCGTAAGCAGCGCCGCGCCCATGCCCGAGTGGGTGGAAAAGGGCTTCGGGCACCCGCAATTGAGGTCAATGCCGGAGACATCGTGCATAACGACACGCGCAGCCTGCACGGCGAGCTCAGGGTCTGAGGACCCTATTTGGAAGATGAAGTAGGGTTTCTCGACCGGGTGGGTGGTGAACATTGCACGGGATTTCCCATTGTACGAGATTATACCGGTAACGGCTACGCAAAAATGTCAGCGCCGACCTCGCCCTTTCCAGGGAATCCTCACGATCGACGACTCGGGTCGCGTAGAGCATGGCCTTGTCGACCATCTCAGGGCCCCAAACCAAACTTGCGCCGTGTTTGAGAGCAAATAAACGCGTGGGGACTGTGGTTTGGTTTAACTTCCGTATTGTATAGGTGATTGCAACCTACGGGCGCCGGAGCGAACCATTGGTGCGAGGAAGACGCCATTCTTGAAATCCTCCGATGTCAAGTGGTCGATTTTAGTACGCTTGGGGGCGCGAGGAGACGGAGAAAGCGAGTGAGAGCGTCTAGACATCGGGGCGATGGGATTGGTCACGGTGAAAGGCTTTCGACAGAGCCGCAGGAAGGGTAGCATGCAAAAGCCAGCTTTGACTCCCTTGTTTGGTCAAATGAAACATGGCCACACAATCCAAAATACCAATTGAAATTTAACTTGTCGAAAGCTTGAACTTGGCTTGAACGGCCAGCAACTCCGGACATCCGTACTCATCATCGTTGCGGAAAACGGAGCTGTAGAACCCGATTGTGTGGTGATAGACTGGCCAGGACGCGTGCCGCCTCGGACCGCCAGCTTCCGCTAGGCCGCCATTGAACGAGGATGATCCGTACTCAAATCTGTGTTCAGCTCAAGGTGTAACCCAAACGGACTAGTGACTTGACTATATGCTCGGAAGAAGACGTTCTGGCTTCATTGTTTTTTTTTTCGGCGGTCCACAAGCGTCACACAGCTATTCCCTACTACGAAGCCCGAGATTTTCCCTTGCCGTCGAAGCCTTGTCATGCGAGTCCCTTGACCGACGGAACGACAACTGACCCGAGGCCGTTTAATCCTGGAGAGAACCCACATGCTCCATCCGCTTCCGAGAGTTCGACATTCGGTCATATGGAACTGAAAGAACCGTTAAAAATGAGCTCATGGGAGTACTCGACGCTCCATCCTTCATCTTCGAAACTGTGAGACGCAATTTTCCCTCCTACGTATGTATACCTAATGGAATTTACAGGATGTGGAGAGCGCTCGAAATGATGTTATTCACTTTATTGCTGCTCGCGGTACATACGGTCAAGGCACAGGACGGGACGATAGGCTTGAACAATGGGTTCCTGACATTCAATACCTCCGCCTTTTCCGTTCAGTTGGTTAAGGATTCCCAGATACTGTACTCTCTTAAGCCAACTGGGGCCTCCTTCAATTTTATTCCAACTGACCAGTACGTTCTCGAACCTCCCTTCGAATATTTTTGACCAACGTCGTCTCCAGGATGACAGCGAGAGCCGCGAACAGACAGTACCACCTTGGTGAAGCCTCTTGACTATGCTATATCCATCAGTTCTTGCTGAGCTTTTCTACTCTCAGGTGATATAACATTTAGAGGTCAGCAAAATCCATACTTCGTAGACGATGTCGTCACCAATTTCGGAATCTACATTCAGCTCGTACGGTAGGCACGACAGCGTGGATCAGTGGCGACTCATCCACAGCTCGAAGAGCTCTGGCCGCCAGTGCCGCCACTGGTTCTACACTGGCTTCCGCGAATCTTGCGGCCACACTCCCGAGTACATCTCTGTTGAATATCACTCGCCGCTGGGTCTCCGATAGCAAAGGAATTCAACTACTTTTCGATGTCAACAATCCACAAACAACCGCCGTCGAAATCGGCGCATTGGGCGCACCGTTGGAGTTCAACAACGTATATAAACGGCTTTCTTCTCTTGCGTAACATTTCTGAACTCGAGCCTAGATATTTACTGGTCGCACTGCAGCTCAAACGAACGAAATGTGCAGCTTGTTCGATCCATATATTGGGCAAGACGCTGGTTTCGTTCAAGTGACTCCGCTTCTCGGAACGCTTCCCCCACTCGTCGTAATGCCCGTTGGCAAAAGTCCGTTGGAAGGCTGGCGTTTCCTTCCGGAATCGACCTCCGCTACGCCCTTCTATCAAAGTCAAACTTTCGAAGGTAGACTTACTCTTTGATCGGAGAAACAGTTGCCTAATTATAATGCAGGGTTGTACGAGTGGCAGTTCCATACCCTCGCGTACGCTCAGAATGAATGGGCCAGTACCACACCGTGGAATGCACCGACATCTGCGATCCTCCAGCCGAAGACCACTCGCACGTACGGTCTTCAGTTCCGCTTGGCGCCGTCAATTCGCGGAATCGAATCGACTCTGCAGTCCAATGCGCGCCCAGTGGCCGTCTCTGTTCCCGGATACATTCTCCCCACTGATCAGGTCGCAAAACTCTTCCTCAACTTCGCCTCTCCGGTACAGAGCATGGCCGTTTCGCCTGCTGGCGCTCTGACGTGGGCAACCAACACTGAGGCCCAGACCGCTGGTTGGGTCGGGTATACTGTTACCCCACATACATGGGGCCGCGCTCGTCTCACTACGACCTACACCGATGGGACCGTGCAGACCACCCACTGGTATATCACCAAGGGTGCAACGCAAGCAATCGCAGACCTTGGCAGCTTCTTGACGGTTCAACAATGGTTCAACGACTCCAGCGACCCGTTCAAACGCTCGCCCTCGATTATTAGTTATGATCGACAGGTTAATTGGTTTCTTCTGACGGTCGCTTCGACAAATCTAACTCGTATAGGTGAATGCAGTTGTCAAGAATGATCCCCGAGCCTGGATTCCTGGTTTGAGCGATGAAGCCGGCGCTGGCTCTTGGCTGGCGGCTGCGATGAAGCAGTTCGTACAGCCCACTGCCGCAGAAGTCGTCAAATTGGAACAGTTCATAACCAAGACACTCTGGGGGTCCGTTCAAAATACGAATGGTGGGTGAAGATATTTGCTTCTATTCTTCTGACTAAATAATCATTTTAGGGACCGTTAAAAAGGTAAGAACGGTTGATTCATCTACTTGGGGTCTTCAATAATCTCCTGTCGCAGGCCGTCTTCTTCTATCAGCCCACTTTGCTCCCTAACTACCCTTACCCTACCAATATCAATTGGGGAAATTGGTGGAGTTGGAATCAGGCGGCATCGTTCGCCACCGATCGCGCATACGACTATGTGCACGTAGCGGCGGCTTATTGGGCACTCTATCGTGTCGCCCGGAACTATCCTGCCCTCGTATCGACTCAAACGTGGCAGTGGTATATTAACCAGGCAGTATTGACGGTCAAAGCGATGATGGGTGGCGGGGTCGGATTCAATACTGTCGGTCTCATGGGCGAAACGGTCTTCCGACTGCTTCTCGATGACCTGAAGCGTGAAGGGCTGACTGCCAATGCAACCCTCTTTGAGAGCCAAATGAAGACCCGGTGGTACGTTGTTTTTTTGTTTCATGTTGAACTTTATATACACACTACACAGGACGCGATGGTCAACCCAGCGGTATCCCTTTGGAAGCGAGATGGCCTGGGATTCGTAAGCATCCAGCATTCATTGTAAAAAAAAGCAAACTAATGGGGGAGGAAACAGCACCGGGCAAGAAGGGGTATGATTATTATACTATTTTAATACCTCATCGCTCAACCTCTCCGACAATTAGGTTTATGCTTGGAGTAAATACTTCAACGACACCACCACCGCCACCAATGCTCTCAATTCCATCATTGCCTACCAGCCGCTTATACCTCATTGGGGCTACAACGGCAATGCACGGAGATACTGGTAAGTGTAACCTGTTTCTTAGCTCGTGTGTGCCAATATGCGCCCAGGGATAACATCTATGGTGGAAAACTCCAACGGCTTGAGCGGCAGATCCACCATTATGGATCGGGTTTGAACGCCCTGCCTCTTATATCTGCCTTCCAGTCCTCTCCCACCGACAACTTCTTGTTGAGGCTTGGATACGCTGGATTGAGCGGACCAATGAGTAATATTGACCAGGGTGGATTTGCGTCCGCATCTTTCCACTCGTTCGCTGACACGGTATGCATTTGGCCAACGTATCTACAAATATTTACTGGCCCCAATTAGCTTGCTTGGGATGGCTACTCGGGAGATTACGGGTAAGCCTTTCGTACCCTCGTAAATTAGCTTGCTTATAGTTGTGCAGACCCAACTTCTCGGGGCTTTCGATGGGAACGGGGACCTTCATCATAAACCATCCCGACTTCGGATGGCAAGCATTCGGGGGCATTGTCACTGCGACGTCTCCGGCCGTCCAAGTTACAGTTCGCGACCCGGTCAGGCGTCGGATATTCATCGCTCCTCTTGCCGCACTTTTGACCCTCGATGCTGGAGCCTTCTCGACTGTTAGCTATAATCCAATGACGCGAAGTGTTACTGTCACCATGACGCCCGCACCCGACGGAGCCTCCGCCGCAGCCAGTGCACCGAATGCTCGCCTAGTTGTCTCGCAAACCGCTACGATTTCTGGCGTAGGCGTACTTAAGCCAACAGTTACACTTCCAGTCGTTGCTGGGGCAATGGTGGTGACTTACCAGAGCGGGGTTGGGCAGGTTACGCTGACCGCTTGAATGGGGATGTAATGCAATCGAATAACCCAAATGTCTTGTATTGAATGAAATGTATTGTTCTTGTGGACCTTTCTTGAAACTTTTTGAAGGGACAGTGACAAATTTACCAGTATGTTTGGTGCTTTTTCAGAAACCGCGGTCGTAGTGTAACGTTTTAATATCCAAAGGGAGTTCTCCGGATCCTACAACCTGCAGTATATAAAGCGACCGACTTCGAGCCTGAGAGAATTAACACCGGGAGGGTGACAAAGTAGAAACTTATAAGTGGTAACGAGTATAGAACTTTACCTGGTGACAGATGTTTTTGTCCCACAGACACCCGGTATCGAGCCTTATATTTCAGTTATATAGGAATATCACGGATCCGTACTTGCAGCCCCACCGACGGGGAGGAATCAGGATCATGATTTTTTTTTCGGTTTGTATCGTGTATCGAATGAAATGTTTCGTTCGTGATTTCTGCTTTGTTCAAAGCATCAGGAAAGCCGATGAACGTATTACTATCGATCGCCCACCTTTGTAAAATTACCTACCTTTGCAAAACAAAGTTGAATGACTTTGTGATATAAATACTGCCTCAATCAACTTGAGCTAAAATACGCAGGGCTGCTTCTGGTTCCCAGCTGCAGGAATCTAGCGGTAGTTTTTTTAGCCAATGTGGAGACGAACTGAGTCCAGCAGAAATTGATACTTTCTTTTGAAAAGGTAGGTGAATTTGATAGCTGGCTCGGCAACTTCACTGCCTCCTCAATTCGACACCAAAGCTTAAACAGCTCGGGGCTCAACATCTTTCGGTGGTAATGATGCCGGCTGTTGATTCCGAGCCCAATCCGACATAAATTGCGGGCGTAGCATTGTCATCATTTTTTTTTTGCAAAGGTGGTGATCGATAGTATTGCGGTATTCGGGTTTTCTGGGCACTTTGAGTTTCAACATCAGACCACGTGATCGCAGGTTGAAATAGTCCATATTCACGAAAGTGATTAACTAATTAATTAGAAATGCGCTCAATAAAGAGAGGAAGTCCCTTGACGCCCTCGTTGGTGATAGGCACGAGTAAACCCGCGTAAAGAGGTTTCACGGTGCAGTCATCAGGCAGCTTGAATGAGAAACCCGCAACGAGCTCTGCCAAGATCACCTGCATCTCCAACACCCTAATAATAGGACTCAGGAATGGTACTCATGATCAGGTAGAACGAGATACGCACGAAAAGCGCCACCCGGCGCAGACGCGGTATCCGCCGGAGAATGCCAAACTGGTAACACGTCAGTCAACTAATAAAACACATACAAGGAGAAAACAAGATCCACAGATTAGCGTACGGTCCGAGCGACTGCCCTTTGCTTGGGTTTCCAGAGAGCCAGCGCGAGGGTTTGAACTCGTCTGCATCGGCACCCCAGATGGCCTCTAATCTAATTTGAGCTTGTGTTCAGCAACTGCACCTACATATATAAGAGACCCAGATCTACGTACCGCTGATACGCCGCAACAGCAACAGCGATGAACTGGCCCTTCTGAACAGGAAGCTGTGAGATGCGCGCCCCAGCCGGCGTCGTAACCGCGTATTCGAGCGGGATCACGGCGTCCCGCGCAGCGGCGCGCTCCAGATACGGCGCGGCGGGATACATGCGCAGTGTCTCCTTGAGGAGCGCGTTGAGCAGTGGCATGGTGTCGTAGTCCACCGTGGGTTTACTGCGGTGCGCCTGGATCTCCGCTCGGAGATTCTGCTGATACACCGGGTCCTTCGCGAGCTCGTACAGACACCATGCGAGAGCGACCGCCTAGGTAGCATCAAAATACTTAGATCCAATTCTGAAACCAACAGTACATGTATACAGGAGCCACGCACACTCGTATCCTGTCCCCCGAGCAGGATTACGCGAATCTGCTCCGCGAGCTCTCCGGCGGTCGTCTTCTTCTTACGCTGTCCAGACGCATCCGCAACTAGTAAATTCGAATGTAGAGATCAGCACGATGAGAAGGCGGCGCGAAGTGTCCTGATGATTCACTCAATATACTCATGATATCTGTGTCTTGCTCAACCCCAGTTTGCGGCAGTTGACTTTTCTCCTCCATGAACCGTGCGCCCATCGCGTCTGTGACAGAACGAAAACTGCGCAATGCGCGGAATGCACGGGTGGGGAGATGCATGGCGCCGCGCAGAATGAAGGTGGGGATGTACAGAAGGAGGACGTCGGCGAAGAGGTCTTTGGGTGTTCGCGACAGCGCTGTTGAGCTATCGATGATTAATAATCGCATATTCGGTAGAGAATTCGACCGTTAAAGGTGCTCACAGTACATGCAGGTGGCTCTGCGCTAGGGGGTGCATTGGGTCTGCGACAGTGTTGAGCGGGGATCCCAAAGCGGCTATAATTATTTCAATCAAGAAGAGTTCAGGGAGTGGTGAAGCCTGGCGCACCTTCGCTGATAACATCCAACGTTCCGTGGTCCAGCATTTTGCAAACATTAACCAAAACTGGAGTGCTAGGAGTGCACAAACGATCCCATTCGCATGCAATCTAGGGGGGGGGGGATTCAACAGCGGTCTCGAGCTAGAAAAAATGAACAATTACCCGCTCAGCCACATCGCTGAAGATGGGCAAGAAACTCTTCACCACCGAGGCGGAGAACCCCGGGCTCATGACTGCGCGAAGCCGGCGATGATCCTCGCCTAGTAGGAAAGTAAGAAAAAGCCTCCACCAGACAGCGATATATATATATTACCTTCTGCGCAGTACACGCTCCTCTCCCCGAATACCAGCTTGCCCATCTGCGCGTCTGTTTTTAGATTTCTGGCCCTTGATTCCTCATTAATGGGAGGGGAGAACAGACCTGAAATTGCGTGGGCGCGCGAACGAAATCACGGTTGTTGTTCATTATGTGCTTCAGCGCTGTTGGGTCAGAAATAATCAGGCGATCCTCCTGGGTTACAATCATTAAAAATGCCGGCGCCCAAAGAGAGGAAAAGACGGAGATACGAGATCTCACCCCAAAGACGCCCTTGATCCTGTACGTCGGGCCATACTGCTTCTGCCAACGGAACTCATGTTCGCCGTTAGTGCTCGGGAAGACGAACTCCAACATATTTCCTGGCGCAAAAGACGACAGTCTCAGCGGACAACCCTACGTGACTACCCGTAAACGCACCATATATCCAGGACGGCGCCGATGGACCAGGGATACTGGCGACGGCGCTCTGTCGCAAATAGCGGAGCAGCGATAAAATGAAAACGGGCACGACAAGGAGCGCTGCGACGAAGATGGGGTTCGGGATGGAATTGAGGTGGTTGAAGCTCAGTCCTGGTAGGAAACCCGCCATGTTGCCAGTGAAGAGGGGGAGAAGTGGAAAAAGTCGAGGCGGCAGCGGGCACTCAAATAAAATTAAAAAAAGACTCGGAGTACCGATGGAGCAATTGTCAAAAAATTAGGCGCTGTCTCTTGACCTGTAGCTCGCTCTTCAGGCTAGGCGAGAAATCCGCAGGCCGTTCTTTGCCGTTCCAAGACCGTTCAAGTTGCAATTACGCAATTAGGGTCGAAAATAGGCTCGAAAGGGCTCGAACCAGTCTGAGCCAGCCTCCAGAGCGGACCGCACACTTGGAAGATAGTCGTTCACAAATGCTATAGTCAGACATACACCGCCAAAGTGCCGTCATGTTGCCTCCAGCTGGACCGCCCAGCTGATGTCCACATTTTATAAAAACTGGTCCCACAATTTCTCCAGCTGGTAGCCAGCTTTTCTCTGCAGCCTGAATTCCAGCCTTCCACCAGCTGGCATCCATATGAAATCCATATGGCACCCACCTTATCGGACATGTTGAAATCATCTGTACGAATATATCCGGCAGTACACCAAACTTTATTTTCATTGTACTTTGGAAGTTTGGGAGTTCAACATCAGCTTGAGAGTGAGAGTGTTGGCCCACCCCGTGGTGCTGTGATCACGCATTCAAAAATCAAAAAAAAGGTGCGCACACTGGAAGGGAAGTCTAATCAATATACATGCGTGATTATTCATTCAGATTCTCGAGACTGGTCTCGGACTTGTCCTCCATTCTCTTGATATTACGCGCACCTAGGAGCCTGTTCCGTCTTGTGATTACTGAGCAAGGAAATTAAATATTCACAGGCACTGACCGAAGTTTGAGCCCATGCATGAATTTGCTTACCGACATCGGCCACAAGAATAGGTATTAAGTCGAACGGCTTGAAAAAGGATAATAGATAGGTAGCATTACAATCAAATCGCGATCGACGGTCCGTGCGCAAAGTTTGCCCATGTATATCCATCACGTGCCTGTTGGTCGGTCTTTGCTTTTTGTCGACTTCACCCTCGTTGCTGCCTTCTTCCTCTTCAGTATCAACATGTTCTTCGGCCTTATCTTCTGCGAAGGCGCCAAGACCAAGCGCTCCAATGTGTGCCAAACATGCAGCAGGCAAGGGCGGCATCGCCCATACCATGCATGCCTCGCTGTCTCCAACGTCTTCGCGCGCAACTCCTCCTTTGAGTCCTCCTCTCGCAGCTTCGCCTCCCCTCGCCCAATCCGCCCCCGATGCCTCGTCTCCCTCCTACTATAGACTCAATCCATCCGCATTCTGAGCCCCCACGCTACGCACTAATATTTGGACTCGCCTCGCCTGCGCCGTTCCTTCCCTCCTCTGTTTTGTTGCTATCTTCCACCTCCACTCAAGCCCTTAGAACTCAAGAGCACGCAGCGCTACAAACTCAAGACTCAAGACAAAATCAAAACTCAAGATGTGCAAGCGGCGATTCACCAAGGCAAGACCTCCTACTGGGAACCGCCTCTTTCTCCATGCCTACTCTCAAGATTCTAGCTACACAATCAAGACTCGAGACGAAATCAAAACTCAAGATGCGCAAGCGGCCAAGCCAAGACCTCTTACCGGGAACCCTCGTTCTTCGTACCTACTTTCAAGACTCTAGGTCCACCGGTGCTCCACCGCGACCAGTCCGACACAATCTCCCGTGATGTCCGCTTCCAGTTCGATGAAACCGTCGATGGGTTCCAGCAGGAAGTTGGATGAAGGTGATCGACGCAAATGCTGCAGGTTCGGGGGCTGGCGAGGGCTCGGGTGTGAGGGCGGCGACGATGACTAGATTTAGCTGTATATGTGTAGGCAGAATTCATTTTTTCTTTCTGTCAAATGCGATTTTTGGACCAGTCCAACAATGTGAGCTAATATATAATACAGATGTATAGTCCGATGGAGGCCAGCCTGAAGCTCAGCTGGCCACCACCTTGACCTGGCCCCAGCATGGGCCTATAGAGAATTGGGCTGGAATCCAGTTCTCAGCACGCTGTGTCCAGCTTTGCGCTACATGTATCAGCCAGATTGCGTCCAGCTGGTGACCACGTGGACGACCGTTGGCGGTGTAGGCTCGAACCAGCCTCTATAGCGGACCACGCAATTGGAAGATAGCCGTTCACAAGTGCCATAAGTCGGACATCGCGTTTTCGTATCTGCAGCCCAATCATCTCCAGGGCCTTCAAGCTCGGGATCCCAGCCTGCAAGCTGGATTTTGTGGTCGGTCGGGGTCGGCCCCACGGGTATAATGGCGGACACCGAACTCGTACGGCGGTATCAGTGAGTCTCAAATTAGAATGTCGAGTCTTGACCCAGTTTGTGCAAGCGTGTGTCATAAGCGCCGTAAATGTTCCCGAGTTGCGATCATTCCATCCTAGTCTGAATGGGGGGCGCACAAGTCTCCGAGCCAGAAGTCGGCACGAACGTCTCGTACAAGTAAACAAACGTAAAGTAGATATATACACCCAAAAACCATATAATAATACTACTTTTCCGACAGCGTCCAGCATTATCTAGGACGCACATACCCTCCTACCGCCGGAGGTAACTCTAGGGTTGCGTACTCCTATCTACAACCCCCGCTCTGAATCGCTGACCGTGTTTTACGCACCCAAATGTACAGGTCAAGCCCCACCCCTACACAAACCACCCGCCGTCCTGGCCCCACAGCCGCCCCCACTCTAACAGCACCAGCGAAAAATAGCAGTCGTTCTGCGCGTCCGTGAGCACGTGCTCCGCGAACGCCTAGTAAAAAAAAGGGAAAAGTCAGTAACCAGTCAACAATAACCTTGTCCACCAACCTTGCCCGCGCGCTGAATTTCCTGTGCCTCTGCGTCGTGTGCGACCGCCCACTCGATCTTCTCGACGAGGTCCGAGAGGTCAGGCAGCACAGGAATAAAGTGCTCGAACGGGCGCAGCCAGTCGTCGAAGAACTCGGCGAAGACGGTGCTCTGTCAAATAATTAATCATCTGGATCAAAGCTGCGCACAACAACACACCTTAAACACCAGCCCCCCGCTCCTTATCAGCCCCAGATACCGCCCGCTGAACGAGTTGCCGTCAGTGTCGAACAGGTACTTGTACTTGTACACGTCCTCGCGCGCGCCGCCACCGCCGAAGTCGTACTCCTTCGTGACCGCGTCGCCGTCACACCCCTCCCCACACAGGTCGTCGTGGAAGCCGGAGAACGCGACGTCCATGATGTCCGCGTGTGTGCGCGCGATGTCGATGAGGCGGAAGCGCGGGAACGCGTGGTAGTTGTCGTGCAGGATGCGCCCGCCGGAGTTCATGCCGCGCCAGTCTGTTGTCGATCGCATTATAAACTCGACTGAGGAGTCAAAGGAGGAAACACACAGAGACGCGGGGACTTTTCCGCCCAGGGTACGTTGTCCGGGAAGCCGTACCGCGGCGTCCAGTGGTTGTCCGAGTAGTAGAACTAGCCGAAAGAAAAATCAGCAGATGAAGGGATGCGATTGAGCAACGAACCTCGCTCGGGATGAGGATGTCCGAAAAGCACGGCTGGATCTTCGTCACGCTCAGGATGGGGTACAGATCCACCGTGAAATCCTGGCTCGAGCTGTACAGCAAGACTGCAGAACACGTTAGTTATGTGTATAGTAACAGGCGGATACACGCACAGGCGCTGGCGTTGTTCGCGAGCCCCGCGAAGCCCTTCTGACGGTCCGGGACGAGGCACCCCATCTCGTCGCGGTAGAAGCTGTCCGTGGGCCCCGGGGAGAGGTTGAACGGAGGCTCGTCCCCCGGGTTGAGCGCCTTACCGCGCATGTCAGGCCTGCGGTAGTTGAAGAGCACGCGCGGCTCGTCGCGCCAATTGAGCACGACGTCCATGTTGGGCAGAAAGCCTTGGAACTGCGTGCAAGTTTGCGTCAGCAGGGGTTTTAAAAAAAAGAAGAGCGACCACCCACACGCGCAAAGGTCCGCTCCCACTCGTTGGTGTACAGCGAAAAACTATCCTCTGTGTATGCAAAGGTGCCTTTGGTGAAGCGGCCGGCCTTCATGCCCTTGGGGTCGCGCTTGACCTTGTCTACGGCCTTGGACGCCATGCGGCGGAAGTATTTGGGATCGTCGGCCGCGAGCTGGTAGAACGGCTCAAAGTCGCGGGCGATCTGGTCGTAGTCGTCGATGATGCACTTATTCGCGCGGGCGTATGCGAACCACTTGTCGTAGCCGGGTGGGGGCGGACGGTTGTTGCGCAGGGTGTAGCGGGAGGACGCCTGGCTGAGTGTGGAGGACTGGCGCGCATAGAAGGCGTCGATGGCTGGGTTCGAGGGGCCGATGGCGCCTTGAGGAGACGCAGCCGCCGGCGGCGGCGGTGTTCTGTGACTTCTGCTGGGCGACAGGAGAAAGACAGCGAGGAAAAGAAGAGAGGGTACGGCCACGAGGATGTACCATGGCGGGCGGCGACGGGGTGTGCAACGGGATATCCACGACCGGTGGCGGTTCGTGGTCGAAAAGCGGGACATTTCCAGCTCGATCTCGTCGTCATCGTTGTACTCGTCTGCATGCCCATTGGCGGGGAGAAGGGGTACACCCGAAGGAGCCATTAAAGTACGAACTACGGAGGGATGTAAGTATTAGATGCCATCTTTTTTGTTTCACACGGCGTAGATATTGGTTGCCGATGCGGATAAAAATAACTTACATCCTCCTAGATAGGGGTTCTTGCCAAAGGTGAGCGAAAGCGACGCCCGCGTGAATGAATTTCAACTTGAAGCTGGCAGCTAGATCTGAAATACGGGAGGCTGGGCCGCTGGGATGTTCGGTTGAGGAGCTGGACGAATGGTTGAAAGACTGGTTGACGCGATTGACGAGTTGAAGGGCAGTCAAGTTCAAAAGTGCGCGTATCTATTCGACGGCCAAGCGGGGAGAGTCGAGACTCAGAACGTGTGGGCCAGCTCCGAGCTGGGCTGTGCGAAACGGAGCAGGTCACACACTATCCACACAGAAAAGAGAGAGAATGGCGGCGGGTGGGAGAAAAACGAGGAGAGATTCGGTGGTCGAGTTGGGTTCACGCGCAAGAGGTGACCGACGGTGACCAAGGAGTCACGCTTTAAAAAGTCGGCCAGTCTTAAAATTCGAAAGCTTGAACGTTCGAGGCTCGCAATTAGCTCGCAATGCCGGTGAAGAAATTCGAGCACGAGAGGTGCTGCCGGTACAGATTCTTACTGAAGACGCATCGCCGTAAATAGTGTTAGGGAGCAGTTTGACGAGTGGTACTAGTACACGCTATTTATGAAGTATAAGCTTTTGAAAAGTGACAGAATACGAGTGAACGGCTAGATGGGTACGACAGGCTGGATGTGGTAGTGGCCTCAGCTGCTCAAGCCCGTCGCTGATTCCACCTATGTAAAGCACTCGTCATCCCACATGAGAGCGAAGGAGCCAAAAACGAAAGGAAAGTTCAGGGAGAGACGATGTTGGGCACAACTGGAATGTCAGAGTGAGTTGAGTTAACCAAAGGTTAATTCACGTTCACGCGTCTTTGCACCTTGGGCGCCGCGGCAATATCCATATTCTTTCAACGAATCTCGCGGGATTTCAAAAATCTACCGGCCTGTAGCACGGTCTTGCTGTCCTGAGCGACGCGGACCAGATGGGCGACTTCCTGCAGCATCATCTTCTCACAGTTGGTTTTAGTTCTATGTAAACCAATTCCCGAGAGATTCGACTGACTGATCGCGTACTTGGAATCAATTCGTAGAGTCTTTTCAGATTTCGTGGTTGTTCCGGCCTGTAAGTGAAGTCCGAGTCGGGCTTGCAATATCAGTGCAATAGACAGTTTCCCGGTCTCGTTACCAGATGAGATCACTCTTGGTTGAACGGATTGTTGAAACCGGATTCCTCACGTCGTGACTGTGGCGGACGGGGCTGGCGGAGAGGGAGGGGGCATAGACTATGTGCAACAGTGGAGTCGAAGCCTTCGCAAAGCGCTGAATAGCAAGCAGTGGCATGTCTCGACACTCCCCGGGGCCACCTTCTGAGAAGAGAACCGCAACTTTTTTTGCGAATGTTTGCCTCCGGCAGCTGGTGTGCACCAAGGTTTTCCTTTGAAGAGAAGGGCGGCGGTTTAGTTACAGCCTCTGCCACTGCGCGGGTGCGCACCGCCGGGTGACTTGGGAACGGGAGCGGCCGTGCTCTCCCGAGGCGGGTTTGATTTTTCGCTGAAAGAAGCCTTCGTTCTTGGTAGACTGTTTCACGGGCGAAGCTTGAAGCTTGACTGTGGGAGCAGACACGACGTGATCGTGCGCGGGCGCATGCGTAGACCACGAGATGTTTTCCGTTGGATCGCAAGTCGCGCGACCGTTTGGCCTGGACGACGCGTCAGAGACGGATATATAACCCCAGAAGAGTTCAGCCGTATGATTGAATGAGGGAAAATGGTTTCTGCGTCCTCAGAATTCGTTCCCAGAACGGTGTGTCCATGCGCTGGGGAAGAGAGTCCAAGCGTCACGGAGTGTCACAGCATCGGACAGCGGAGTTTAAATTGTCACACACGCGCTCTGACCTTCATAGAGGGGCGTTTGCTCAGCGCCACCACGCGCACCGGCGAGTAGCTCCCCGCGATCTATCGGGGGTTGCGCATCGTGCAGGACCAGGCGTCAATACGTTTGTCGAATTCCTGCTCACGGTGGGGTTCCGTGGCCCCTCTAGTCATGTGCGCGAGCTCCACTACACTTGAAGGCATTCCCGGCCATTTATGTGCAGCGCAATACTGTATCATCCTTCGAATCCCACTGGACCCAAGTAGTATGGACGGCTGACACGCAGCTCGGTGTGGGAGCTCCAATTCCAATCTCCACACCGCTTAATGCTATGTCACATGTGTACTTAGGATGCGCTGTGGCACGCAGTTCAGATTTTATGAACACAGGCCTCCTACTATGTCTAGTGAGTTCCGTGCTGCAGAACATTGAATCTACTGTTTTTTTGTGGCAGCCTGTATCACCCACCTTGGGACGTCGCCGCCGCACCGTGCCGGCCAACGTTCAAGTCTGGCTGATATATTCACTCATTCTATCATCTGGCCCAGAGCCACGACTCAGGGTGCTGGAGTACCAATTCCAGTTCTACTGTGTTTTTTCCCTCCTCCCACTCCTCATTACCTCATCTCTGAATTTGACGAACTCCCCGCTGTGCTCATGATTGCTCGATTTGACTTGAATGTTGGACAGAAAATTTTCATGAATCCACGAATCTCTGACCCATCGACGAGGGACGATCAAGGTATTTTTTTCATCAGTCCGACGGCCCTCCGTTCTCTAGTCTCCAATGCGGGACATGTTCTCCGGTCTCCGATCTGGGACGCGGTCCCCGGTATCCGTGATCTGGGTAATGGCCATAGGGCAGGTTTTGTTTCCGCGACTGGTCATGGAACGCTGCAGAGGGACACGATTCGTTTTGCGGAGAAATGCAGGATTCTACCACCATTAACCCATTAACTTACTACAAAAAAACAGGTCCATGAACTACAGTGATGCTACACCTGGCGGTTCGCTAGCAGCGATGTCTCGACGGCTCTATGTAGATCTCAATTCATCCCGCTTCTTCTCCCAAAACGCCGCTGCTTCAACCTTCAAACGCTCCTTCGCACCAACGTCAGCCCACTCCGGGTCATCCGCCTCGACACGTTCCAGCCACGGCGTCATCCAACTCTCTCGGACCTTCGAGCTCCCAGCAAAGTGCACCACCAGGTCTCCCCGCATAACCTTCCAAGGATGTACAATCAATGGATTGCTCCCATCGTCGTACACGTCCGTTGTACCCGAATCGAACCTCTCTGGCGTCATATCTTTCGTCAAGATCCCAGTGCCTTCCTTCGGCACGTGGGCGTTATTGAATGGCAATGAATTAAACCAGCGTGCGGGGACATCCGCCCAGTGAGAGCTGACCTTCTCCATCGGCGAGGCTGAGTCTTGGAGGAGCCACTCCAACGCGGACTGTTCCCCAAATCTACTCGCTGTGACGTTTTTGGGAAAGTATGTGGGGTAGGCAACGACGGCGGCAATCAACTCGACGGACCAGCGGTGGACGCGGATTGCAAAGACACCGTCGTTGATTCCATCCATGTTACTGGAAATAACGAAGTGAACAGACTCTAGCTCCTTGGTACTTGGCGGGAGGAAAACCTCGAGCGGGGTGGTCGGGTTGGCGATAATAGTGTCGGCGTCGAACCAGCTGTTTGAAGTGAGCCTACTGCTGACGGAGGAGGTAATGTACTCACAAGAGCCACTCTAGTCTCTCCTCGGGCGGTTTCGCCATTTCGCCGATGAGGAGGCTCAGCACGTATGCAGGCTTGCTCCAGGCGCCCCACGGCGGGTTAGGATTGAATACCTCGTCGACTAGCTTCTGCCTATTAATGAAATGATGATAGCCGTGGATCGCGTTGTGCTTGAAGTGAGTCTCGAAGCCTCTTCGAACAATTGGCGATTCGGCTGCATCGAATGCGACGGAAACTTTGGCAACCTTCGAGTTGTCTGGAAATTTTGCGGCAGCGCGATAGTGGGAGGTGGAAAAAATGAATAACGCTGGAGAAAGAGACAGCACGAGCAGGACAGCGATGATATGGGATCTTCTGTGCGAGAGTGATTCAATGTTCAAGGACTTGGGAAGTGAGAACTGAGGTCCAGCCCTAATAAGAATTCATACAGAGACGGGCATGAGCGATTATATATTGTACTTACCACGAAGGAGCCATACTTGTATGCAGGGGTAAGAAAAAATAAGGGAAATTGTTTAAGGGACAAACCTCAGACCCGTGCGATTAAACGAGGGAGGGGGGGAGAGGAGCAAAGAAGGTCAGTAAAGTCGGAACGCGCTGCTTGCAATCAGCAGCATCAAGTTCCGTTGTTTCGTAATTCAGCACACAGTCAGACTCAGAGTGAAAGTGCCGTATTTGGCACATCTCCGGGCGAGCGAGCCCGTCATTTTTTTTTCACGGTGGGGAGGGCCTGGGAGGGCATTCAGCAAAATGAGAAAATGATGTTGACCTTTTTGATTTGGCCTGCTGTCAGTAGAGTTCCATGGGTTGTCCGGGGTCCCCGGGCCTTGCTCGCTAGCGAGCGCAGGGCGACTGTATGTCGTGTGTCACTCTGCTTCAACAGAAACGATACAGAACAATACCTCGGTGCAATGCCTATATATAGGATTCGTAAAAATTCATCCGACTGTCGCTTTCAATCCGCCGCTTGGCTGAAAATAATGTCTGGGCAATCTACTCCGGCAATTCACGACGAATCAAAGAGCTCATCACATCCCGCAACACCGAATGCAGGATCTACTCGTTCTGCTCAATTATCTTGTTGGGGAACTGTATCCTTCTGCACATTCCTCATATTCGTGATCGGTGGCCTTAGTGCGCATCTGGCACTGCGCTACATCCAAAACCCGCCACTGTCAAACCCTATTCAGCCGCGAAAAAATCCATCTCTTTCAAGCTCCACGGGCTCTACTATCCAATACCCACCGCCGAACTTTGACGAGTGGTTCGAGTTTGCGAAGGACAATGAATGCCTCATCGACGAGTACGATCAGATACTTAAAGACTTTGAGCCATTTCACTGGCTTGCGGACGAAGATCCCACTCATTTCAAGAAAATGGTCGATTTGGGAACCTCGTTGGTGCGCATCGTTCACGTCTACCAATGTCCCAGCTAAATAATATCGCAGACGTTGAAGGAATCCCGGGGGCTGCTGATGATTGAGATTAGCAATGGAACGGTGATAATGCCAAAGCGTCTGGAAACGAATGACGAGAAAGAGTTGAGGACGGTCCTAAAACGGGTTCGAGATCTTTTTACTGTTCCGACATAAACTCCTGAATCTAACAGCCTTCTAGTTTGCCTACCTGCTTCCCGACATGAATTTCCTCATCAATATGCGAGGCTTGCCGCGAGTAGTCTTCAATTGGTCAGATGAAGTTCTCCGGAGAAACTCCAGAAATTTGGAGGACCAACAACCTTTCGATAAACCACCGGTTCCAATGGCAAATATTCTAAGCGACCGACGTGGGTGTGGTTTTGTAGACTCAAATGACACGTGTGAGTTCACGCCTTGCCTTTCCCGTGGATATTATCTCATTGCCCCTCGAGTCATACGCTCCAGCTCAAGTTCCGATTTTACTACTGATTTGTGGCCAATCTTGAGCATGACGAAAATTTCGCCTTGTTTTTCCGACATTCTTATCCCGAGCGTTCAGGTGGGCTTACAGAATATTAATCAATTCTCTGCACGGCTAACGTTATCGATATAGCATCATTACAAGACTCCGATGTCGTCCATCAAACCTGAATATCTGAGCAACGTCTCCTGGGTCGACAAGAAAAAACAACTATGTAAGGAATTTATTTTATGGATGTACCTCTACTCAACTATGAGCTACCCAAGACTGGCGTGGAGTGTCCGATGGTGGTCGCATCATCGTTGATAATTATCGCCAGTTTACGCGCTTCCGACTTGTTGATATTGCTCGGGACCATACCAGCATTATCAACGCGAAAATCGACACATTCAATGAAGCAGCCTGCGCCGCCGACTGTGACCGCGATGCTATTATCCAGGAATATGACATCGGAGGTGTACTGGACCCACCAGAGCACATCTATCAGCACAAATATGTCCTCGATCTCGACGGCAACACCTCTTCGGAGCGGTATTTGGAACTTCTCAGGTCAGGCTCCTTGGTGTTCAAGGTTTGTGCAGATCATGGCTGTCCCGTTTCGCCGCCCGACTTGTACTCTTCACAGGCTACGACGTTCCACGAATATTTCAGTGACTGGCTTCAGCCGTACACGCACTACATTCCCGTCAAGACCGATCTGTCGGATCTAGTAAGCAAGATTCAATGGGCGATTGAGAACGACTTCGAGGCGCAGGTGATCCAACAAAGAGGGCTGCAGACAGCTCAGCGGGTTTTGACTGATGCGCAGCATGATTGCTACTTTGCCCTTGTGCTGCTAGAATGGGCGCGGCTACAGAACTATGCAAAGACGAAATTGAGGGAGCTGGGTCCGACAAGATGACCAAGTAATTTCCTATTTCTGTTTAAAAACATTGGTGTGCTTGTCACAGGACTCTTTATTTCGGACATGTCTTGTCGATGTAATTGTATGTACGTGGAAAGGATACAAGAAGTACAATATACTAGATCTAGATGAAGCACATCATTATTTTGTAGGTGCCGCCAATGGGATCTTCTGAGCGTGAATGATTCAATGGTTCAAGGATGTTGGAAATGAGAGCCGAGGTCCAACAGAATTCATACAGAGAGCGACTATAGATTGTGCCACGAAAGATCCATACTTGTACGCAAGGGTAAGAAAAAACAATGGAAAAAATTGTATAAGGCACAAACTTTAGGAGGTCGAAGAAGTTCCCACGTTTGAACTATCACGTTTGAACCATCAGGCCATTAAGTCGGAACGCGCTCGCTACTTGCTAACAATCTTCAACACGGCCATTTTATGCCTACATATCTTAAGTTCACATCTGCATCTTGCCTGCATCCGTAACTTACATTTACGTCTGATGTATGTTGACAGGCCCCGGCCGTTCCAATTTGGGACGCGTGCTGGTGTCCCTCTTCTTATTCCGTACCCAGGGACATCCCTTAGTCGTTCACTCGTATTGCGCCCGTCTGAGGTCTGCCCCTTCCATCTATGCAATTTTTTCCACGGTGGGACATCCAATGGTTGGTTCCGCAATAGAACATGATGTTGAACTTCCTGATTGGCCTTTTACAGCTGCTTCCGAAAACCTTGACACTGGTTGCTGTTTTGGGTTAGCCGAGCGCAGCCGAGCGACGCCAAGCCGAGACGAACTAATGTAAATCTTCTCTCAAATCTTCATCTTTATATCGCCTGGGTTGTTTTTGTGCCCAAACGAATGGCCTGAACATGTTTTGGAGGGCTGCGACCGATTTCAGTTCCAACGCAACTTTTTTCGGCGCAAGACGTAACCGGCCAGCAGTTGATCCGTAGCCAAATGCCTCGCATCAAAGTTAGACAGCGAAGAAAAAAATTCACACGTCAAGGTTTTCGGAAATGCCTACAAGCGAGGTACTTATTCGGAGAGACTAATTTGGCCAGCACCAGAGTTGGGAAGTTCTCTGGTTCCGTGAGAGTCCTGGGACCTGGGTCATCACCGGGCGAGCGAGCCCGTCTACCCATCTATACATTTGTCGCGCTAGCGAGCGCGGACCGACTCTATGGCGTGTCACTCTGCTTACACAGAAATGATACCCCAGTGCAATCCTAGTCTAGTAGTAAGGACTCGTACTAACAATTCACCCGACTGTCGCTTTCAATTCCCCGCTTGGCTAGAAATAATGTCTCGACAATCTACTGTAACTCCGGAAATTCACGGCGAATCAAAGAACCTTTTAATTGAATAAACATACCTTCGACTGTAAGCGGGTGAAGTTTTTTTAAATAGGCACAATCAAAAGTTTGACGGGGTGGAAGGTTGCCCGTTGACGATGTCGATGGATGTTTTAAATTTTGTCGGCACTTGGATGGAGCAAATAGATGGACAACCCAGAGCAACCCCAGAGTAGGGTTGCGGAACAATGTCCCCGGGTACAACAAAGTCGGTAATTTACCTCCAAAATTTTTGGCCCAGGTAACAAAGGTAAGTTCAATACGCGGGAAGGCCACTGGCATTTCATGAATTTTATCCGATTTTTTTAATGTGCGCGCCCTTAGATCTAACGATTCAAAAAAAAAAAAGTGTGCGGGTCTAAGATGGTGCTCCTTTTCGCCACCGAACCCTCCATTCCACGCCCAGCATCCTCTAGGAGCTTCATCAAAGTATGTTGAATGTTTGTTAAAATGTAGTCAAGAAATGACTAATGAAATAATGGACCTACGCAAAATAAAAATAGAAGATCTTGGGCCATGAATGTAAAGAGTGGCGCTGGTGTTGTGATTAATCTTTTTTTTTTCAAACTCCTTCTGATTGCGCGGAGTGCTTTCTCTGATCTACTCCGAGTCGCAAAATCTCTCATTTAATACTGTAATTATTTCTCACTGCCAGTCACTGAGTCAATGCGCAAGTAGCCTTGAGAGGGAGCAAATGCGCCTCCCGTCACGTGCGGGACCACGGAAAAGTGAGTTCGTAACTTGTACTGAGGCCATTTCCCTCGGAGTACAACATATAAATTTATTTAGATAAGTTACATCGGGAAGTTACCACCCACTTTGTTCCGCAACCCTACCCCAGAGGGTAAAAAAAGCGAAAAGAAAATGTAAGAGTTGCGTGAATGCGTTTGCGAAGCTTTCTGAGCAAAAATCCCGAAACTAGATTAGGGGTCACTATAGTGTTTCGGCATCTTCCGGGTCGCGCCTCTTCGGCGCGTCCAAGTTGCATATCGAGCTCATCGAAAATTTATTTAAATTATGTGTACACACGTCGCGTCGACTCTCAGATACTTAACTTGTATGTAAGTAGCAGAATTAAGCATCGGCAAAAGTGTCAAAACCTTTCAAAGCCTCGTGACGCCGGCAAATGCCGTAAAGGCTTGGACCGCGTCTCGCAAGGTGTCCTCAAGGCTTTGCTCAACCTTGCTAGTAAGGAGCTCCAAGCCTTCAAGCCATCTTGCACCTGTCCCACCAACCCTTGTCTCGCCCTCGCATAATCATGATCACACTTGCGGACTTAAAATTTCGCCCACACAAACGACGCGACCCCGCTGCTTGCCCTTTGACCCCAGCTCTCAGGCTCAATTGCCTCCGCCGCTCCGCTGCCCACTTCTCCCTGCTCGCGCTCCCTCTCGTGTCCCGCACTCACTTCTCAGCGGTAGCACCTTATCGTCCCTGGTACAGCCCGCCGCTTCAGGTTCTCGTACACCATCTTCAGCTTTTGGATGGTGGTCGTGGTCTATCGACTCCCCACTTTCACTTCCATTGTCCTATCTATAGTCCCGTCGAGTCTTCAAGTCTCTCCGACATTATCCACCCGCCATCCCTCTACGCCCCACGGTCGCCGCTTCTGTTCTATGCTTTTCAGTCGCCCTTATCCACAATTGAGCCACGTTCTCTACAGGTTCTCGGCCTTGATCAAATTGCGTGGGCTTCAGCATGTGGCTGCCCCCGTGTGCTTCATCCATCTCACTTCGATAATTGCGCGTATATTGATGTTTCTTGATTCTCTTGGTCTTCGATATCCGCAAGTAACATTATTTAGCACTAATCACCGCCTCGGTAAGCCGTTCTTGATATCTCCCCGCAGTCATTGATTTATATCTCAGAACCTGTCAAAAGGTCTCCTCCGTTCGCAAGTCCTCGTCCGTGTGAGCAATCTCCTCCTTGTCTGTTTCTGATCCCTGCTCAGTATGTGGCTCCAAGGTTCTCCGCCATCTCTGGACTGCACCCGCGTCCGCCCTCAGTGGCAACACGAAGAGCATACCAAACGCAACGCTCGGCGTCTACAAGATGACCCCGAGCATGGCTGGATACGGCGGCTGCCAGGTACGTGTCGGCACTTCTTATGGTGCTAACCCCTACATAGCTCTAGGCCCGCGGCATGATATCGACGAGCGCCTGGGGTGTCAAGGACGATGTGGTGCTTTCGACAACGAAGACTTCTACTCTATCATCGAGCTTGTCAAGAACCCGGACGAGACTTGTGGCTTACAGGTATTTATCTTCGTTTCGTTTGACCCGTGCTCAGGCTTTTCTTGCGTGTCTTCGGAGGAACGTGCCGTCCGTCGACTCCCCGGTGCTGCGCCACCGCGCCGGAACGCCGCCTCTGCCGTTTTGGCGCTTCTTTCTGGGGCGAGGACGGCCTCCGCGTCATGGAAGGTCAAAAACTTTGACCATCTTCACTTTGCTAACTCACTCCGTGATAGTACTACGGTCTTTGTTCGTCCGTCTTACAGGTAAGTCTGTCCTTGTCACTGGTACCATTGCTGACTCTCTATTTGTCTCCCCTAGTTTCGAACACGTCGTTACGTCTGCGGATCCTGAATCAACCATCGACCTGCGAGAATTCTCCCCCTTTCCACATACCTCCCTGCATTTTCGTTCCTGCATTTTCGTTGACTGATTTTTCTTCTCAGCCGCGGCGGCAGCATCCTTTCTCTTCTTAGAACTTGTCTTGGTAAACTTTCCTCTGTGCTCTCGTCTTTACCCTACTCACGTGAAGTTTGATTCATCCTCTCAGTTTTGCTTATTTACAGGTTTTAGCCCTTTCTTATTGCATCGCCGTAAGCTTTCCACTTAGATTCCGTTTGTCTCCGCCCACGTTCAGTTGATTTCAGAACACCGTTCATTTCCGTCGTGACCCAACATTATTTTTCTTCCCGTTGACGACCATTTGCACTCAGCTTGTCCTCACTGTGCACGTCTCTTTCCTAGCACTGACAATTGTAGTGAGTTGCTGTGCCGTTTTTAGCCCATATACTAATGTTTGCGCTCTTTTTCAGTCCAATTTCCCATATCGTCTCTGTACTGGCTTCTTCTGTATTAGATAGTCGCGTGAAATGCATTTGTTTTCTCATTTTATATTGTTTATAAGCATTGGAATACGTGGAAGGAGAAGCGAGCCCTGGGGGACCCTTGCGACGCCTCCAAGGCCATGGAAGTCCCCCAACCCCCAAGTGCCTTTGACATTTTCATATTCCCCTTTGGGGGTACTTGCAAGGCTGGTTCAAGGGCTCAACGCCATTTCAAGGCCTTTTCGGGGTTCCAAGGGAGGAGGAGGAGGAGGATGTATTACTGCGGTGGTCCCTAAAAGGAACAACCAGACGCACACAACGTCCAAATGTACGCTACAGTCATCGGCTGTCACGGCGCTGCGGTAGCCCTTGAATCTACTTATCAGTAGGTAGACATCTCGCGAGTTGGACAATAGGATGACGGGATGCGCAGTCTATCCAAGGGGGTTGCAAGGGCTCTTGACATTTTTGGTGCTGCGCGATCTATCGGCGGTTGCGCATCGTGCTGCGCAGGACCAGGTGTCGATGCGTTTGTCGAATTCCTGCTCACGGTGGGGTTCCATGGCCCCTCTAATAATGTATGCGAGCTCCACTATGCTTGAAGGCATTCCCAGCCATTTATGTGCAGCGCAATACTGTATCATCCTTCGAAAGAAATGACGAATGACGTTTTCTTCCCGCGGGTAGTACGGACAACAAACGGATTAATTCATCAAAGCAGACCTGGTTCCTTAGTCCGGAACCAGGAATTTCTCGAAGTTTTCTCCTAGGAAATAACAAAATATCTGTTGTTGGAATAAGAAGTTTTTCTATTCAAACGAAGAGCGGGGAGATAGACAGAGCCCCTCCATTATTTAAATATGTTCGCTGGTTTTCCTTACGTCTCGCTGGATATTCGAACCGTCGGCGGCGTTTTGTTGATATTCCCAAATGTCTCGCTTCTATTTCATCATAGTATTGACGCTCCTGGGCGCTCCATCTTAGGTTGCACAGTGAGCGCAGTAATTTAATGGTCTCAGGTTAAAGGAATGGTTATTTTTCCATTGCCACCACACGATGAGGATGTATTCATTTCACGCGCCCGTTTTGCGCCCGCTCCCGTATTTTCCTGGAGCGGACGGGTTTCGTTGAAAGTTTTTCAATGATGCACAGAATACTAAATAGGGGGATTTACGAGGCCTCACGGCATATTTCGACATCATGCTCAGCCGACTTCAATGCCGAATGTATTGGCGGTAAGGCTCCAACTGTTTCCGTTCGCAACCGTTTGCGAACGGTTAAAACTGTTTTTATTTCCGTTTTGTTTGCGAGGCTTGACAAACGGTTCCAGAAATGGTTTGCAAACGGTTTGTGCCGTTCCAATTTACGGCACCAAGGGAAGCATTAACCTATCTCCAAAAAACTCCTCTGGTGCAAATAAATGATTCGTGCTAATAAAACTCAGCGCTGACCTTTCCCTCGCATATCAGATTGATTTTCTGGCATAAATGTCGGACATGAGGCTCTTGTGCCGCATGTGCGTCAAAGCTGGGCAATGCTCCGCCGCATCCGAAATGCCTCCCGATCACTCTGGGGCCTCGGGAATACTTGTTGGAAATGTCCCAATGGCCTATTCCGGTCATACGCCACCAGGTGTCCCGAATGCAGCTAGGATGACGCAGTTGCTCCAAAATGCCGTTTTAAAACCGTTTCTAACCGTTTCTAACGGTTTTCATGCCGTTTCCGTTTGGTTTTAACTTTTCCCAGATTTGCAAACGGAAACGGAATGGTTGGAGCCTTAATTGGCGGCGAGAAGAGCTGCTGACATGAAAAGACTGTTTGACGCGTTATGAGCGTGCTAAACGCGTCGGGGCACAGAGTGAACGCACGAGGATATAGTTAAGTGGTTCTTGAGACTTGAGTGGTTTAGAAAAACCGTGGCATAATATTTAGGTTGCCATTTGATTGCCATTCAAGATGATTGCCGTCCACAACATAATTAAACATTGATCGATCTACACTGGGACGAGCTCGCTCGCTGTTCGCTGCTTAGTCTCGGTGCCAGTCTGTCATGACGGGAACCCTGAATTACCATCAAGTTTTGATAGGTACGGCTAACGGGTTGGGATAAGCCCAGACTGTCATGACAGGGTTCCCAAATTGGGATGTCATGACAGACTGGCACCGAGACTATTCGCTGCTCGCGGATCCACACACTTCACGTTGAACTCCGTTGACCCAACGTTGACCCGTCGACGGCCGTTGTTCCCCCGGCCGTCGGGTCAGCTAACCGTCCCATCGCCGCGCCGTTGAAAAAAGTTAAGACGCCCGACGGAACGAGACGCCTACCCGTCGCACGGGACCCGTAGAACCGTCGCGACGGGCGCGGCGAACAACCCTAAGCCCGGTTGATTAGACCTATAAGAAACCCTTACCTAAAAGGTAGGGAATCTCGGGCGCGCAGGATTTAAACGAAAAGACGCGCTGTCGCGACGAATCCGTGATGGCAATAGGAGTATCGGGCGAGCGAGCCCGTCTACGCTGGTGTCTATCACTCTGCTTCAACAGAAACGATACCCCAGTGCAATGCCTATATATAGACTGTCACTTTCAATCCGCCGCTTGGCTGGAAATAATGTCTGGGCAATCTACTCTGGCAATTCACGACGAACCAAAGAGCTCATCACATCCTGCAACACCGAATGCAGGATCTATTCGTTCTTCTCAATTATCTTTTTGGGGAACTGTATCCTTCTGCACACTCTTCATATTCGTGATCGGTGGCCTTAGTGCACATCTGGCACTGCGCTACATCCAAAACCCGTCACTGTCAAATCCTGGAATTCTCCAACAGCGAAAGAATCCACCTCTTACAAGCTCCACGGGGCCTATTCGATATCTTCGCCCACCGCCGAACTTTGTCAAATGGTTCGAGTTTGCGACGGACAATGAATGCCTCATCGACGAGTACGATCAGATACTTAAAGACTTTGAGCCATTTCACTGGCTTGCGGACGAAGATCCCACTCACTTCAAGAAAATGGTCGATTTGGGAACCTCGTTGGTGCGCATCGTTCCCGTCTACCAATGTCCCAGCTAAATAATATTGCAGACATTGAAGGAATCCCAGGGGCTGCTGATGATTGAGATTAGCAATGGAACGGTGATAATGCCAAAACGTCTGGAAACGAATGACGAGAAAGAGTTGAGGACGGTCCTAGAACGGGTTCGAGATCTTTTATTGTTCCGACACAAACTCCCGAGTCTAACAGCCTTCTAGTTTGCTTACCTTCTTCCCGACATAAATTTCCTCATCAATATGCGAGGCTTGCCGCGAGTGGTCTTCAATTGGTCAGATGAAGTTCTCCGGAGAAACTCCAGAAATTTGGAGGACCAACAACCTTTCGATAAACCACCGGTTCCAATGGCAAATATTCTAAGCGACCGACGTGGGTGTGGTTTAGTAGACTCAAATGACACGTGTGAGTTCACGCCTTGCCTTTCCCGTGGATATTATCTCATTGCCCCTCGAGTCATACGCTCTAGCTCAAGTTCCGATTTTACTACCGATTTGTGGCCAATCTTGAGCATGACGAAAATTTCGCCTTGTTTTTCCGACATTCTTATCCCGAGCGTTCAGGTGGGCTTACAGAATATTAATCAATTCTCTGCACGGCTAACATTATCGATATAGCATCATTACAAGACTCCGATGTCGTCCATCGAGCCTGAATATCTGAGCAACGTCTCCTGGGTCGACAAGAAAAAACAACTATGTAAGGAATTTATTTCGTGGAGGTACCTTTACTCAGTTATGAGCTACCCAAGACTGGCGTGGAGCGTCCGATGGTGGTCGCATCATCGCTGATAATTATCGCCAATTTACGCGCTTCCGCCTTGTTGATATTGCTCGGGACCATACCAGCATTATCAGTGCGAAAATCGACACATTCGATGAAGCAGCCTGCGCCGCCGATTGTGACCGCGATGCTATTATCCAGGAATATGACATCGGAGGTGTATTGGACCCACCAGAACACATCTATCAGCACAAATATGTCCTCGATCTCGACGGCAACACCTCTTCGGAGCGGTATCTGGAACTTCTCAGGTCAGGCTCTTTGGTGTTCAAGGTTTGTGCAGATCATGGCTGTCCCGTTTCGCCGCCCGACTTGTACTCTTCACAGGCTACGACGTTCCACGAATATTTCAGTGACTGGCTTCAGCCGTACACGCACTATATTCCCGTCAAGACCGATCTGTCGGATCTAGTAAGCAAGATTCAATGGGCGATTGAGAACGACTTCAAGGCGCAGGCGATCCAACAAAAGGGGCTGCAAACAGCTCAGCGGATTTTGACTGATGCGCAGCATGATTGCTACTTTGCCCTTGTGCTGCTAGAATGGGCGCGGCTACAGAACTATGCAAAGACGAAATTGAGGGAGTTGGGTCCGACAAGATGACCAAGTAATTTCCTATTTCTGTTTAAAAACATTGGTGTGCTTGTCACAGGACTCTTTATTTCGGACATGTCTTGTTGATGTAATTGTCTGTACGTGGAGAGGATACAAGAAGTAGAATATACTAGATCTAGATGAAGCACATCATTATTTTGTATGTGCCGCCAAAAGGATCTTCTGAGCGTGCCAGTGAGTGATTCAATGTTCAAGGATGTTGGAAGTAAGAGCCGAGGTCTAACAGAATTCATACAAAGAGCGACTATAGATTGTACCACGAAGGATCCATGCTTGTACACAGGGGTAAGAAAAAACAATGGAAAAATTTGTATAAGGCACAAACTTCATGAGGTTGGAGAAGTTCCCACGTTTGAACCATCACGTTTGAACTATCAGGCCATTAAGTCGGAACGCGCTCACTACTTGCGACATCGCCCCTTAACATTGTAACAATCTTCAACACGGCCATTTTATGCCTACATATCTTAAGTTCACATCTGCATCTTGCCTGCATCCGTAACCTACATTTACGTCTGATGTATGTCGACAGGCCCCGGCCGTTCCAATTTGGGACCGCACGCTGGTTATTCCATACCCAGGGACATCCCTAAGTCGTTCACTTGTATTGCGCCCGTCTGAGGTCTGCCCCTTCCATCTATGCAATTTTTTCCACGGTGGGACGGGACATCCAATGATTGGTTCCGCAAATAGAACATGATGTTGAACTTCCTGATTGGCCTTTTACTAAACTTTTAGCAAGCGAGGTACGCTTCATTTGTTAAAGCGTCTGTCTACGAGAGACTAATTTGGCCTGCCATCAGCAGCATCAGAGTTAGGAAGTTCTCTGGTTCCGTGAGAGTCCTGGGACCCGGGTCATCCCTGGGCGAGCGAGCCCGTATACCCAACGTCTACCCGTCTACACATTTGTCGCGTATGGCGTGTCACTCTGCTTAAACAGAAACGATACCCCAGTGCAACCCTAGTGCCTAAGGACTCGTACTAACAATTCACCCGACTGTCGCTTTCAATCCCCCGTTTGGCTAGAAACAATGTCTCGACAATCTACTGTAACTCCGGAAATTCACAGCGAATCAAAGAACCTTTTAATTGAATAAACATACCTTCGAGTGCAAGCAGGTGAAATTTTTTAAATATTTACAATCAAAAGTTTGACGTGATGGGTACGATGTCGATGGATGTTTTAAATTTTGTCGGCACTTGGATGGAGCAAATAGATGGACAACCCAGAATAGGGTTGCGGAACAATGTCCCCGGGTACAACAACAAAGTCGGTAATTTACCTCCAATATTTTTGGCCCAGGTAACAAAGGTAAGTTACGCGGGAAGGCTACTAGTATTTTATGAATTTTATCCGATTTTTTAATGTGCGCGCCCTTGGATCTAACGATCAAAAAAAAAAGTGTGCGGGTCTAAGATAGTGCACCTTTTCGCCACCGAACCCTCCATTCCACGCCCAGCATCCTCTAGGAGCTTCATCAAAGTAGTTTGAATGTTGAAATGTAGTCAAGAAATGACTAATGAAATAATGAACCTGCGCAAAACAAAAATAGAAGATCTTGGGCCATGAATGTAGACTCGCCGCCGTAGAGGGTGGCACTGGTGTTGTGATTAATCTTTTCAAAAAACTCCCTCTGATTGCGCTGAGTGCTTTCTCCGATCTACTCTGAGTCGCAAAATCTCTCATTTAATACTGTAATTATTTCTCACTGCCAGTCACTGAGTCAATGCGCAAGCATTCTTGAGAGGGAGCAAATGCGCCTCCCGTCACGTGCGGGACCACGGAAGTAAGTTCGTAATCCCTCAGAGTACAACATATAGGTACAACATGTAGGTAAGTTACATCGGGAAGTTACCACCCACTTTGTTCCGCAACCCTACCCCAGAGGGTAAAAAAAGCGAAAAAAATGTAAGAGTTGCTTGAACGCGTCTGTGAAGCTGTCTGAGAAAAAATCCGGAAGCTAGATTAACTTGAAGGGATCACTATAGTGTTTCGGCATCTTCCGGGTGGCGCCTCTTCGGCGCGTCCAAATTGCATATCGAGCTCATCGACAAAATTATTTAAATTATGTGTACACACGTCGCGTTGATTTAACTTGTATGTAAATAGTATCATACTTGGACTACTTTGATTCCATTAATTGCGCCCCGATGCGCCCACAATGCAAAAGAGAGACATTTGCCATTAACACCCTCATCTCTTCATTTGCGCATGCACGAAGAGGACCAACCATTTGATGCCACTCCCCTCCCTCGCTACGCTCGGGGGGTCCTGAACTGGGGCATCTCAGGTTGTGCCTCGCACTGAGCAGTTTGAAGCTTGTTCTCAAGATGCGTTATTTAAATACACCGAAAGGCCACGGATAATGTACATCTATTTTATTAGCAGAGTATAATCAGCTCCAGAATCAATCAGACTCCGCCCCGTCGTCCATCCCAATCTGAAACGGGGCGCGCCGCGGGCCCGGTCTGCCGCCCAGAAGCGAGCGCGCGACGTCGGCGTCCGGGTCCCACGCGGGCGGCTCCTGCGGGTAGGCCAGCCGTGCATCCGCGCGCGCGAGGTGTGAGTCCGCTGGGTGGATGAAGATGTCCTCTGGCTTGGACTTGGAGGACTGGAAGGGCGCGTCGTGGTGCTCGGAGCGCGGGAGGGGGTATAACGGCGCTTCAACAGCCTCTAGAGAGGCGTAGCTGTAAGGAGGTTGGGGACGTGGAATGAGGGAGGGGACGGAGCGTACCCTTGTTCACGCTCTCGAGGCGGCGGGGTGCGCAGCTCGATGAGGAATTGGCCGATTGCAAGGGTTGTCAGCTGGAAAAATTATTTGATTAATTACATAAATAGATAATTATCGAGATGCGTACTGCGACCAAGATGAGTCTGGGCAAAAATGAGTTAGCGGGTGAAAGAAGGACGACGAAATGCTCACCCAGCATGCAGGGTCATTGCGATGAGCATGTACGCTCTGCAGGGACCACGATAATCAAAAATCGGTCGAGCAAAATATTTTTGTGACTTACAGGCGCAGCGCAGCGAGTACCCAGTACATCCCCGCACGCCAGGCCGCATTCCCGCCGCGCGACCGCACGAGCCACGCCGGGCCCCAGCGGCGCTCGGACGCGTGCGACAGCAGCCGTTCCACCGCACAGACCGTTACAGTCAAGAGCGCCGCGAGCACAAAGCCGCCAAGGGAGTCGAGGCGGACGGAGGAGAAGAGGACGGGGCTGCCTTGGAAGCTCCAGTGGAGGTATCCGTCGCCGCCGTCAGAGTCGATGGTGGTCATGGTGGGCGAGATGAAAGCTTGTGATGCTCGTCAATTGATGGGCAAACTACTACAGTCCTAGTCAGGTCCCTGCCAAGTAGACCGCTAGGAGCAGCTAATCCAGCTTTTATTAACATTGCACATAATTTGGGGAAGGAAAGAGGGTAAAGGCAGGCTGTCGCACATATGCGGAAGGCCTAGGCATAATTTCGGGATATAAACTAGTATCCCAAAAAATAGCCTGCTTCCTACCGTCATCACCATTGTTGGCTCCTCGGAGCCTCCTCCCCTCCCATTGGTCTCTCGGATAGGCCGCTTAAGCGTAAGTATGCATATCTCTGCACTGGTTGATCTGGCTCCCAAGCCAACAAATTGGCTCCTTACGCTGCGAATCCTGAACAGGATTCTTACCATAACACTGAATGTAACCTTTTACCATCGTGTTGTGGAAGCTGAACCTAGCTCGCGCAGACGGACTCAGGACACTTTTGAACGTGTGGTCTCTTTGCTGGCGGACATTCTTGCATAGTATCTCGAGAGACTCGGCCTAATCCAACGACTATTCAATATGCTCTTGGCTCCAGCCTCCCGACTCTCTCTCCGCCACGCCCTAGACTTTGTTTTCAAGTCCATTGTGCGTGACTTCGTTTATGTATCAAATTTCTCTTGCCAGTGGTCCACATTTCCTTACCTGAGCATCTACCTACCTTTTGAACTTTGAGGTGAACTCCTGCTGGGTGCAACCGAGTTGTCGTTGATCCTTTCTGCTTGCGTACTCTTTGGGTACTGTACCATCTGGGCAACGGATCTGGACACATCTATCTTCGCTGGCTCATATTTATCCATCGCATCATCCTGGACCCGCGAAACGTTCCTGGGTCTAGCCGTGGGCGTGCCCCACCAGCTTCCTTCACATCAGGCTCTCTCAAACCCAAAGTTCCTCGCTGTGTTCCGGGGCCCCGTAGAACAAGCGTCGATAGGCTTGGTCTACGGGCCCCCGGAACCAGTACCTATCCTCCTTGAGGAAAATTCGGACCCGAGGCGCCGTGTCCAGATCGCTAGGGAAAAAAAAAACAAGGGAGGTAGAGCACACCACAAGCACAAGGCTGTCGGGGTTGGAAGTCCACCCGAAACCGACCAGTTCGAATATACTGGCTGGCGACTCGCAGCCTATTTCGCAATGATAAAAAGGTCTTCAGCTACTAGCCTGTGTAAATTACGGCGCTGCTTTTTCTCTACATACAGTACTCTAGCGATGTCTAATCCTCGTCCCCTCTTCTAACGCGAATTGCAATTTACTTCCAAAACCGAAAAATTAAAAGCGATATTATCGTTGTATTGAGTACACGTGATCAATTACCCTGTTGCGCGCCCCGTCAACTGAAACCAGCATTTTCAGCGGACGGTGGCCCTCTGCACACCACCATGGCCCAACAGGCATACCAGGCCTACTCCCAGAACAAAGGCACCCTGGTACCTGGCCAATCGATCTCAGTTAACAAGTACACCGTCCAGGTCGAGCGGTACCTGTCGCAAGGCAGGCTCGTTTCATGTCGCTGCACCCATCCTGCTCACCCAAATAAAAGGTGGTTTTGCCCACGTCTATCTTGTGCGGACGGCGACTCCAGTGTACAACACAACACACCATGTTTTGAAGCGTATTGCTGTTGCCAATGACGCTATGCTGACCGAGGTGAAGAAGGAGGTGGACATAATGGTCCGTGGAGATGGTGCTGCTGTAAATGTCAAGGATTTAATTGCCTTTCCAGCGCCTCCTCAAAGGACACCCGAACATCGTCCATCTCATCGATGCAGCATGGCACAGGATGCCTAACGGCCTTTATGAGGTTTTCATTCTAATGGAATTCTGTCCCGGTGCGTTCGTGCGGCCTGCAGCTTGCGCAGAGTGTCTAATTTTCGGGGCTAGGGGGCGGAATTATTGACATGATGAATAGACGGCTTCGAGAGCGCCTGACAGAAGCAGAGATCCTGCAAATATTCGTCGACGTCTGCGAGGGCGTCGCCTACATGCACAACTCGCGCCCGGCGCTCCTCCACCGCGACCTCAAGGTCGAGAACATCCTCCAGTCGAGCGCGACGTCGTTCAAGCTCTGCGACTTTGGCAGCGCGATCGCCGTGGCGCCCCGTCCACCCGCGACAACGCAGGAGATCCGCGCGCTCGAGGCGGACCTAAACCGGCACACGACGCTGCAGTACCGCGCGCCCGAGATGGTCGATCCGTACCTGCGGCGCGCCGTCGACGAGAAGAGCGACGTGTGGGCGCTCGGCGTCCTACTCTACAAGCTCTGCTACTACACCACCCCGTTCGAGGAGCACGGCCCGCTCGCGATCCTCAACGTCCAATACCGCATCCCGCCCTACCCCGTCTACTCATCTCAAATGAACTCATTGATCGGTGCGTATTTACTAAATATTGTTATTTATGCTGACTGCCATTCGCAGGCTCGATGCTGCGCGAGCACGGCGCCCAGCGCCCCTCCGTCTTCGAGCTGCTCGCGCTCGTCCACCGCCTCCGTGGCACAAAGTCGCAGTTCACGTACACCATCCCGCCCCCGCAGCCCCTCTCGCCGCGCCCGCAGCAAACGCAGTTTTCGCAGTCGTCCGCGGCCAATCCGCTCGACGCGACGGTCACGTTCCGTTCGCAGCAGCAGCCGTCGCCCACGAAGGCCAACCCTGGCGTGCAAGCACGCGACAAGGTCCTCGAGGCCATCGCGCCCATGCGGCGCGGCAGGCCCACAGCAGACACTGCTTCACCCTCCAGATCGCGAAACACGAGCCCCCACAAGGAGCGCACGCAACCGATCGCCGCAGCCGCAGCCGACAAGCAGCCGAAGAATTGGCTCGAGGAGGAGGACAAGGCGTGGAAGGCTGTCACTGTCAAGAGCGGCACGAGCGCGCCGAACAAGCGCAGCGTGCTCGACGACGCGTGGATGACGCGCGGTGGCGAAGGCGGGAGTGCGCCGCAACCGCCGCCAAAGCCCAGTAAAGGGTTTGGAGACGATTTTGCGGAGAAGCTTTGGGACTCGTTCGACCCGAGCGCTGCCAAGTCCTCGGCGCATGCGCTCCCTTCGACGACAGCGACGTTGAAACCTACTACCTCTGCCGCTTCCCCAGTGCCTCCCCCCCTGCGCCAGCCGGCATTCACTGGGTCTTTGGCTGCACAGCGAGGGGCACAGCGCGATAAAGACGCGTTTGAAGGGCTCGGGGCGCTGAGTCCCGGCGACAAGCCCGCGCCCACCCTCGGCGAAGCGCGCATGTTGCGCACTGGGCTGGCGGGCATGAGCAGCAGCAGCGCGTTCAAGTACGACGGGATCAGTGGCGACTACAACGACTACAGGTCAGCGTCGTCCCGCCCGTCGCCCTCTCCGCGGCCTTCCCCCGCGTATGCGCCACAATCAACCTCGACGCCGAGCCAGACGCTCTCCCCGCATCCGCCGCCGCTCAAGCCCTCGAGCTCGGGCTCGTCGTGGATGTCGCAGGCGCCGACGCACCTGTCGCGGCCGGGCTCGGGGCTGGATGGTGACGCCGCTGCGGAGACGCGCTTTCCGTCGCTGGAGGAGCTCGACAAGACGTTCGATGCGCCGGCGCCGGCGTCTGCGAATGGGTACGCGGGGCACGGCAGCCGGTCGCAGCCCGCGCTCACCCCGCAGAAGTCAAGCACGCCCGCGCAGGGCGAGACGCTCCGGAGCACGCAGTCGGCGTATGCGGCGGATGGGGTGCGCTCGCAGCAAATCACGGGCGTCGCTATGCGGGACGCGGGGAGCAGCCGATCGGCTGGGGCGCCTGTCTCTTCTGCTACGCCGTCCTCCTCTTCCAGTCGCGCACTAACAGACAGCTCGCGCCCTGCACTGATGAGGCGGCATCGGAGCTCGATGTCCATGAAGCACACATATAATAGCAGCACGGACGAAAGCAGCTCCCCGGCGCCATCGCGGATTCTGGGCTCTACGTCAAGCGGTCTGGCCCCCGTTTTTACGGACACGCACTCGCGCGACTGGCTGACGGGCGACGACTCCGACGAGACGCCGCGCACGGCCATCTCGCACACGCGCATGACGACCACGCCCGCTGCGACGTCTACGCGCACGTATGGCTCGTCGTCGTCTGCTGCCGCCGCCGCCGCGCCGTCCCCGGTAATGCGCCAATCCCCGAGCAAGCGCGCGTCGTACATCGAGAAGAGCGCGCTGCACATCCAGGACCCGGTGCTGGTGCAGCGCGACCATGTGCCACCCTCGCCGAAGACGCCCTCGTCTCCAAGCACGAGGGCTGCACGCGTGTTCCCTGCCATAGATTTGAGTGCGGAGCCCTCGGAGCACGGATGGGGGTCGGCGGCGGCGGGGAAGCAGAGGGAGGTGGAGTCGGCGTCGAGTGCGGATGAGGAGGGGCCGGAAGACGCGAATGGGTTTATGGGAACGCCGATGAACAAGCCCAAGTCGACGCATGAGGTTGGACGGTCGAAGCGCAAGGGGCGGCAGAGCTCTGTGCACGACTTGGTAGATTTGTACGGTGGGGGCGGGGGCCTGGGCGTCGTCCCGCCGAAGGAGAAGGAACGCATTTCTCCCAGTCTGCTGGATGACACGACGCCCAAGCGGAGCGTGGGGCTTGGCACGCCGACGGCGCACGCGAAGGTGTCGTCTACGGATACGAAAGCCAAACGCCGCTCGACGGGCTTGGCGGCGGTCTCCACTGCGCGTCCGACCGCGACGGTCGCGCAGTCCACACTGTCGCCGCCAAACTCAGGTCGGCCGCTGCCCTCCCCGCACAGCAACAACACGAAGTCCACCACGCCCACCACGCCCTCCTCTGCGCGCTCGCGCCCGCAGTCCATGTTCCTCTTCCCCTCCAAGTCGTCCGAGGCCGTCACGACGTCCGGCGCACTCTCGCCGCCGCACGATGCCGGCAGGCGCGGTGCGAACGCGCGACGCACGTCTATCTCGGACATGGTGCAGCGCTACGAGGCGATCGGCAAAGCGCCCGCCTCGCCCTCGCTGTCGCCCATCCCCCCGCCGCTCGTTGCGCCGAAGCCTGCGACGACGGGTACCACGGCGCGCAAGACGTCTATGTCGTCGCAGGGCACGTCGGCATCGACGACGGGGTCGAACGGCCGCGCGGCGGGGGCGGCGTCGCTGCCGCTGCCGCTGTTGGACCCGATGCGCGGCGCGCGGACGTCACCGACTGGGTTCGCGCGCCAGACGCAGCAGCAGCGCGAGCCGGAGCCGGCGTACACGGCGCGCACGCGGGGGGCGTCGTTCAAGTCCGTCGGCGACGCGCGCAAGGCAGACGTGACGGCGGCGAGCGAGCGCAAGTCGACCGTGACGCCGATCGAGCGCAAGTCGACCATGACCCCGACGATCGAACGGAAATCCACCTCGACGCCAATTGAGCGCAAGTCGACGGCATCGAGCACAGAGGAGCCGCCCGAGCGGCCGTACCAGGGCGTCGGGAAGCTCATCGACCAGTGGCAGCGGAAGACGGCGACGGAGCCCGATATGAAGCGCCCGGTTGTGATCCCGAAGCGCGCAGTTAATGTGGGGACGGGGAAGGGGTGATGTTACTGTGTGGATTGGCGGGTGATGTGTGGATGGCGGATGGCGCGTCGTGAGAGTGGATTGGATTATTTTTGAGCCTATGTACACTATATCTTACACAAAACGCATTGGATAGATCACCATATTATTTTAATGTGAGCGGGTTGTGAAGTGGCTGTACCTTCCTCTCCACTTCTTCCCCTCCCCTCACGCCTCTTACAGAACTCCTGCCTTCAGCATCACAGTCCAAACCGAATAAAGAGCTCGGGCAGCGCGCCCACCAGAGCGACTACGCTCCATCTACTCGCACCTCGCGCGTGCAGATGAACGGCTGGCATACTCGCAGGAGCTGCCCGCGTGGGACGCCGACGTCGCGCACTCGCTTCTGGGCGGCAGACCGGGGCCGCGGCGCGCGCCGTTGCAAATTGAGCTAGGCGACAGGGCGGAGTTGGACTGATTATGCACTGCTGAGGAAATAGATGTGGCATACTTACCTGCGGCTTTCGGTGTATTTAAATAATGGATCTTTACCCCCCAGGCGCAATCTCTGGCCTCCTCCGCGAGTCAGAACAAGAGAAAGTCGCTCGTATTGAGGCTGAACGGGAGGTAAAACTCGTCCGTTCACCTAGTAGCTGGGAGAATGTCTTTAATTTTAACATCGGTTATCTTTATTTCTTCGCATTGCCTCCTCGTCCCACGAGTCGGACTAGATGGCCTCCGAAGTCAATAAAAATTGGGCAGGAGCAGTAGTGTTACGATAGATGCATTACAATTGCGGCCCAAAAGTGTAATTGCGAGAAAACACATTGGTTGGCACAATAGAAATTTTTGTCGCGACGGAGGGCAGCCGCTGCTTCACGCGTACCAGGTCTGGCAGCGCGCGAGTGTTGGAGTAGGCAGAGAAGAAGACGTCCTCGAGCGCATCGCCGGCTTGCGCAAGGCTTGCGTTTAGCTTCGGCCAGTCCACCACGTTCCCGCCGTCATCCGCGTCCCAGTGCGGCGCCGCAAAGTGCAGTGAAATCGTTTTGAGCGCTTTTAAATGGCCGAGGTAGCCAAAGACCTGCAGGGAGGAGGCGATGTTGTAGTTGTTCTCCTTGACCTCTATGGAGCGCAGCGTCTGGTTTGCTGCCGAGATGTCGGGGCCAAATGGCTCCCCTGAATGGGATGCAGTCAACATTGTTGAAGACAATGCATGGACGAGTTAAACGGACCAGGTGAGTACACGATTCGGACTTTTTGAAGTGTTTGTGCATTCGCCATTAACAGCGGGAGCATGGGCGTCGAGATGAGCACCATGGACCGTATATGTTTGATGTCAACAGTACTGAAACTGGACACGATGGCATCCACGGCACGTTCGAGGTAGTCGAGTGTGAGGGATTCAATGACGACACGAGGTTCGTCAAGGACACCAGAACGCCGAACAGGCTCGGAATCACGGAAGATGATGTGGTTCAAGATCAGCTCTTTCAATCCTATTGCATGGCTGAGGAGCGTCTCCAGCTCTGAGACATTGTCAAAATTTAATTTGGTGAGACAGAGACTCCGGAGAGAGCGGAGCGAGAGCGCCGTACGGAGGCTTGTTTGGAGAAGACTAGGCTGCGACCTCCAAAACCAGTCTAAGTCGACGGGGTTGTAAGCGCGACCAAAGTGGAGGAGAAGGTGCGTCAAGTCAGGTAGGAGGCGTAAAATGCGGGGAACCACGAGCGTCTTCATGTGATCAGACGTCTGGCTTTTCAACTGGAACTGAAGCGCGAGATATCTGACATAGAGCTCGCCGATGTGGGGAGACTCTGCAAGGAGGCGATCGAACTTGGCGAAATCCGAAGAATTGCGATGACAAGTTATCGCAGTGAACAAGTGCAGTTGGCTCCTGGGTAAAAATGTATGGGCGACGAGGGAACAAGCCCGGAGCTCTCGCTCTGGAGATGAGAGGCGTCCGCGACTGTTACCTTGAAGTAGGGCGACTTTGTCAATAATCGCATCGACAAGCTCTTGAGGAACCTGCATGTCGCGAGGACCTAGAATAGCGGTGAAGGCGTTTCTATCCCTAAGCCACCAATTAACGGGCTGAAAGGGACCGACTATGTCGGCTCGGATGATCCGAGGGGCCTCAAAGGGCTTTTCCTGAAGCTATTCCAAAGTGTAATAAGCGCGGACCGGCAAAGCCGGTCCACGCGGCTCCTATTCGATGAAACGAGGATTCGGAGAAAGAGAGAGATCTATATTTGTATACCGCAACAAGCCAACACAAGGGGCTAAGACGCGGTCACTAATCCGGTCTGCCAATACCTACGCCAACGAGGATTCGGAGGATACGGCTCTCCCTTCTTGCGTTTTGGCCAAAGGCTCGAAAAACATACCGTCAGCAAGTAGTAGGAGGCCTAGCGCAGCATGCTCAACTACAAGAGCCGCGCTCTGGTCATTATATGAGATATCTCGAAAGATAAAAGAACCCAGCGACAGATGTATTACAACTGCGGCCCAAAAGTATAATATTGAGAAAACACCTCGGTTGTAAGAGAAATTTTTCCCGCGACAGAGGGCAGCCGCTGTTTCATGCGTGCCAGGTCTGGCGGCGCGTGAGTGTTGAAGTACTCGTAGGTGGAGAGGAAGACGTCTTCCAGCGAATCACCGGCTTGAGCAAGGCTTGCGTTTAGCGTCGGCCAGTCCCTGCTCCACTGGGCGTCCTCCACATCCAAGCCCGTCGCAAGGCACAGCGAAATCGTTTTGAGCGCTTTCAGATGGCTGAGGGGGCCAAAGAGCTGGAGGGAGGAGGTTATGAGGTTCGGGGTGACATCCTTGAGCTCTATGGAGCGCAGAGTCTGGTTTCCCTCCAAAATGCTGGTGTCAAATACTGTTCCTGAGTTTGATTTAGTCAACAATGTTGAAGATAACACATGAGGGATATGAACAGACCCTGTGAGTAAGCAATTCGGACTTTTTGAAGTGTTTGTGCATTCACTTTTAGCAGTGGGAACAAAGGTGTAGAGACGAGCTGAAGAGATCGTAGATGTTTGATGTCAACAGTGCTGAAACTGGACACCATGGCATCCACGGTACGGGCAAATGAGTCGAGTGTGAGGGATTCAATGACGACACGAGGTTCATCGAGGACACCAGAACGCCGAACAGGCTCGGAATCATGGAAGATGATGTGGTCCAAGATCAGCTCTTTCAGCCCTGCTGCATGGCTGAGGAGTATCTCTAGCTCCGAGACATTGGCAAAGATCAATTTGCTGAGACAGAGACTCTGGAGATAGGGGAGTGAGAGCGTCGCATGAAGGCTTGTTTGGAGAAGGCCAGGCTGCGACCCCCAAAACCTGTCGGCGAATGTGTAAGCGCGACCAAAGTCGAGGAGAAGGTGCGTCAAGCCAGGTAGGAGGCTTAAAATGCGGGGAACCACGAGCGTCTTCATGTGATCAGACGTCTGGCTTTGAAACTGGAGCCGAAGTGCGAGATATCTGACATAGAGCTCGCCGAAGCGGGGAGACTCCGCAAGGAGGCGATCAAAGTTGGCCAAGTCCGAAGAACGACGACGACAATTTATTGCAGCGAACAAGTGCAGTTGGCTCCTGGGTAGAAATGGATGGGAGACGAGGGAACAAGCCCGGAGCTCTCGCTCTGGAGATGAGAGGCGTCCGCGACTGTTGTCTTGAAGTAGGGCGACTTTGTCAATAATCGCATCGACAAGCTCCTGAGGGACCTGCATGTCGCGAGGAACTAGAATAGCGGTGAAGGCAAGACTCAAGAGGAAAGCTGCTTTAGAATAGTCTCGTAAACCAGACTCTCCTTCTTTTTCGATGAGAAGACAGGAAGGAAGGAGAGTCTGGGATTTGATGGGGGGTTGCGTGGTCCGTGGGATGATGCTGAGTTTGAAAATTTACCGAGCCGTCGTCTCGGGTCCTTCCCTTTTCAGCCAACGCCGGCGCGCAACCGTTCTGTGTCCTCTCCTGAGCTTAATACAGCTTCATTTCTTAAAGTAATCTATACTATAATTATTCGACACTACAATGGACGAACGGGACAAAGCTGGGCCAGGAGCAGGATCCAACGGGGGAGGATAGGTTGGGACAAGGTATGGGTATGGCAGAGGACTGAATATGAATGGCCCCGGGCCCGGAGTTGCTCGTTCGAATGGCGAGTGATAAAAAGGCATTGTGGGCAAATTGTGGGTGTAGAATATGGATTAGGAGGCGGGGGTACCAGCTGGGGAGTACTGGGTGGGTTCCTATCCATCGCGATTATCGTTTCTTAAGGGATCCGAGTCTTCAATCATGGAGGACGCGACTCGGACTTAGTAGAGTCGCGGCTATTCTGATATTACTAATAACGATTCGCGACGGCTTCAGCTCGGGTCACGGTTTTGAAACTCAGCATCATCCCACGGTCGACCTTCAGAGCAACCCCCATCAAATCCTAGACTATGGTCTTCCGTAAAGGCGGCCTCGACTCATCTCCAAAACGAGAGCTCCAGGCTTGTTCCCTCGCCGCTCATTCATTCCTACCCAGGAGTCGACTGCACTTGTTCGCTGCGATAACTTGTCGTCGCCTTTTTTCGGATTTCGCTAAGCTCGATCGCCTCCTTGTGGAGTCTCCACACATTGGCCATGTTATGTTAGATATTTCAAGCTTGCGCTTGTGAGCGAGATGCTACCTCACGAGAAGACGCTCTTGATACCACGCATTCTGCACCTCCTACCTGACCTGACCCACTTTGTCCTCGACACTTACGATTTCGCCGACCAATCACAGCCTGGCATTCTCCAAACAAGCCTGCATGCGACGCTGTCGCTCCCCTGTCTCCAGAGTCTCTGTCTTACCGACTTAAATTTTGCCAATGTCTCGGAGCTAGAGACGCTCCTCAGCCACTCAACAAGATTGAAAGAGCTGATCCTCGACGACATCGGCTTCGATGATTCGTCCGTTCAGCGCGTCGGTGTCCTTGACGAACCTCCTCGTGTTCTCATTGAATCCCTCACACTCGACTCACTCAGCGGCCGTGCCGTGGATACCATGGTGTCCAGTTTCAGTACTGTTGACATCAGACATCTACGATCCCTGGCGCTCGTCGCCACGCCCACGTTCTCACTGCTAAAGGCCAATGCACAAACACTTCGAAGAGTCCGAATTGCTTACTCAAAGGGTCTGTTCAAATCCCTCATGCGCTATCTTCAACGTTGTTGACTAGATTCAACTCAGGAATACCATTTGACTCCAATATTTTGGAGGAAACCGGACTCTGCGCGCCATAGCGCTCAAGGTGCACAGCCCGAGCCTCATAGCCCCCTCCCTGCAGCTCTTTGCCCCCCTCGGGCATCTGAAAGCGCTCAAAACGATTTCGCTATACCTTTCAGCGGACTTGGATGTGGACGACGGCTAGAACAAGGTGGACTGGCCGACGCTAAACGCAAGCCTTGCGCAAGCCGGTGATGCGCTGGAAGATGTCTCCCTCTCAACCTACATGTACTCCAGCACCCACGCGCCGCCAGACCTGGCACTCGTGCAACAGCGACTGCCCTCTGTCGCAGGAAAAATTTCCATCACACACGATCCGTTTTCTTTCAAATACCCGTACTTGCAATACATCTGTCGCTCACAACTGGAAATAGGTGCCCAAGCCGATACATAGAATTACATGAACTGACGATAAATTAAAAAATAAATACCGAATCAACCAACCAAAAAGAAATAATACGTTCAACCCGTGCGCTTGTTCTGCAGAATCTCCAGAGCCTTTTCTTCCCTCCATTCACAGCCATCGCAGTACTCGCACGAGCTTGAAAATAGTGTTATTATCCCGCCTGAGAGATTGTTAAAATGATAACAGACTCACAAGCATCTGCCTGTTTGAGATAGCGAGACGCCTGTTGGTTTCCGTTTACCCCGCCACCACAGGAGCACATCCGCGAGATACGCGTCCAAGAAAGCGTCGTTAAGAGGGAACTCCTTGATCCCTAGGATTTGCGGTCCCGTGGCAGTCACTGGCGAGGGAGCCGAACGGTCATTTTCTATATTATATTGTTAAAAAAGGAGACCAGAGTTGAGTTGAAAAACTAGCCGTCATGAACTTGCTGGTCGACTACTTCGGAAGGACTTTCTACATGTCGATCATCCAACGGTGGAGTGCGGACACCAGCCGGGACCAATCCGCTCGAGGATCCCTGGACACTCTCCAGGAGCGCTTTCGCAAGGTTGGAGTCATCCACTTCTACTCGTAAAGGACCGCCAAGTGAAGTGGTGTCCCCGGCTTCCCGCAGGCTTTCCAACAACGCTTTCACAAGATCCGCCTCATACGAAGGCGCACCTGTGTCTTTCAGACTCATTTCGATAGCCGCTGCAAGTTCCTCTGCTTCGCTATTTAGATGTGCAGACCCTTCGCGGCCCTTCCCTTTATTTCTAGACTTCCGATTCCAGTATTTGTTCTGCGAGCGATAGATGACCTGCAGAGTCGTGTCGATACCCCGGGGTTCCATCTGGCCGACCACTGCACGCAAGTGGCCCACGACATCCGCAAGACAGGTGAGCACCGGTACGGATGGAGCGTCCATTACTGCGGCGGTCTGCTGTATAAAATCGGAGGAGAAGGGTGCGGACGGGTTCAGGTCGAGGCGGGCCCACAAGGCGGGGAAGTCGAACACGTTGGTTGTATCCAGGAGCCCCGATAAAAGACGGTGATAGAGCATCAGCTGCAGTTGGGAGGGCACCGTATCCTCTTCTGAAGGCAGCGAGTTCGTTCGGCGAGTCTTAGTATCAATTAAACGAAGAGTATATTCTGGAGAAGCGGTAGATGCTGGCTCAGCTAGTGTTGTGCTGGGCCCATGTTCGCTACCTGGCGACGGCGTTCGGCACGCTCTCTTAGGGGATGGAAGCGCAGAGTCAGAGCAACGTTTCGTCCCAATCTCAGGCTCTGCTTGGGTTGTTCGAACTTTGACAAGTTCATCCTGCGTTAAGTCAATTCTGGACTTGATATAAGTAATTTAGAAAGCGTACGATGATGCCGATGACGATCTGATCATCCACAATCCCGAAGACCGGAATTTCGCGCTGAACCAGGAATTAACGCAACAAGGTCAGATTCACCACACACGTACAGCGTATCCTTCTTGAACCAAGCATTCCAGCGAAGACAGGAAACCAATCACACTGGCAGAATATCAGCTTGCTTGTTGAAAAAAGCATTGACGACTGACCGGAATGCCCAACGCTCCTCTTGGCTCTCAATGTCGATCCGGATTTCCTCAGGTCGGAGCTCCAGCTCGAGTTTTTTGTGTATGAACTGGGGGAGTTGCATCATCCATCGCGCCGATTCGTTAAATCTATTTACCTGTCCCCGTTTCGTAGTTTTGTCATTTCTGGCAGCAACGTCCTTCTGCACGACAATTTCTTTTCCACTCTCCGATACAAAAGACGGGGGCCGAAGTTCAAGCTTCCGAGACCTCTTCTGGCGCAAGCCATAGTCGAATTGAACACCACACCTGTACGACGCACTCAGTCACTGGCTGCGCCACGGAGATATGATGTATCTAGTACGCACCACGAGGGAGAAATCAAGTCTGTAACAGAGAGCGTTCCGCTGCGGCGATAGCGCCGAAGGGGACTCCAGACAGTTTTAGGGACGTCGACAGTGTTTGAGCCCTCGACCTCAATCGTTATTGCAGGCAGGCCAGCCTGAGCTTCGGAGCTGAGAACAACATTCAACTTCGAGGGCAAGCCCGGGTCCGGCTCAACGACGCAAGAAAGAGCGTCAAGACGCGCGAAATCCTCCTCGGTGAGCCTGAGAAGTCGTTGTAGGCGCCATATTCATCAGAATCCGAGCCCGACATTCGAGTCAAGTTGGTGGAACGAGAAGCGATTGCACGTGATCGCAGATTGTCTCACAATGTCATTTGTCAGATGCAAAATCAGAACTGTTTTTGAACTTTTACTACCACCTTGCTGCCATTGGTCAACCTCAAAGCAACCTCAAAGTCGGTGCTCACACTGTTTACTGCCTGCCAGAAAACCATTGAATGGCGGCCGATTTCTCACCTTCAGCGTCCTAGGCCCATATCCCACTGGAGGTCGTTCAACCCGAGGATTTTCTGCGCTCTGTACCTAATGAGGCCTAAGAAACCATCTGTGTCGTGCGACAAGAGTGCGACAAGTCGGGATTCAGAATGCAGCTTCATTATTTCTCACGGCACAGGCGCCGGCTACGCTACGCTCGGCTACCCCAGTTTAAATGGTCATAAATTCTGGTCACCACGCGAGACAGGCGTTCGGGAGCGCTCTCAGTACCTCACCGTGCTCTAATCAATGGACCACAAAGTGCTTACCGCCGCCAGCCAAGATTTTCGTTATCCCATCCTGCGCTGCCGCCTGTCTGATGATGCCGTGGTTCAACCGTGAACATCAATGTCCTTATGCGGAAGCAATTCCTGCCCTTGATGGCGCAGAAATACAGCTCTTTGGGAAGGTTTCGTAAATCGTTGATGCTCGATTTTTGCTTACCTCTGTTTGACACGTCTTGCTCCGCCTGTTGTCGTCATCTTGCTCCACCTGTCGTCGTAGGACTCCTGTTCCCGAGTGTGCTCCCGATATTGCGAAGAGGTCGAGTTAGTTGCTTGCATGGGTTGTGTTCATGAGGGGATGCGAAATAAGGTGGGGTCTAAATAAATGTGTCGACGATGAAGTCATTGGTGGAGCCACTGGGTGGAGCAGCAATGCAGTGTCAAACAAAGGTAAGCAAAAATCGAGCATCAGTGATTTACGAAACCCCTCTATACTTTCCAAAAGAGCTGTAGAGGACACCTCCTCGCAGCCTACCTTGAACACTCATTAAAGGAATATTCCAGCCCATACACTCAAGTTTTTCTGTGTTCTTCGTCGGTTTTTGCATCATATCACCTTCGTGAACTTGGAGTGGGTTCTTCTTTCCCCACATATTCTCCGCAGAACCAGCCGTGCTTCTATGTTACTATTCATGTCTTCTCTGTTATCGGACCGTGACACGGCCCGCGTTCTTGTCGGCTGAGAATGCCTATTAAAACCTGGAGCTTCGTTCCAACTGCTTCTTTTCCCTCACAGCAGTTCTTGACCTCCCTGAGCTTTCACCTCACAATGGCGAGAGCAGTCCCGACGAATCGAAAGCCGTGTTGATGGCAATTTTCATTGCCTTCGGTTCGTAATTTGCTTAACCTGTTGGAATTATGAACTAACAGCACCTGTAGGAGGTAAGCTTGTGGCAGCTCCAGAAGTTCATGACTGTGAGTCGAGATTCACCCGACTTGTTTGTGGTTGCTCATGTTTCCCTTGACAGAAAATGGACCCTCAAGGTTTCCTGTTCGGGTATGAACTCATTCCCCTTGACCGTGAAGCACGAGGCTAGATTTGCGCTGCAGTTACGACATCGGAGATCATTTCAGTCAGTACCTATGTGTGCTCCAAGCCCGTTGTTCTCATTCTTCAATAGGGATGCCTGATTATGCCTGATTTCATCGATCGCTTCGGTGAAGCGGGAGCGGACGGGGCTATGTTCTTGTCCAGCTCACGGCAGTCCATAATCACCTCTCTCTTGTCTGCCGGGTAAGCAAACGACCCCATTTCAGTATAACCATGTCAACCCAGCCCTTGCCTAGGACCTTTGTGTTCGTTTTCAACATTACCTCTACTTATTTCTTGTCTTCTCACTCGATTTCAGTGGAGCCTTAGGACAAGCATTTACAAGTGATCGTTTCGGCCGACGTGGATCCATCCTCATTTGGTCCGGTATATTTACGGCTGGAGTCGCCATTCAGACAGGCACCGAACGCTCGATTGTGCAGCTGACCATCGGTCGTTTCGTCGCTGGTCTTGGTGTTGGCGCTTTATCTGGTGCGTCCTGATTTTCTCCGTGTTGTATATTAGCCTAATACAATACCATCACCAGCCATTGTACCGTTTGTACTTCAACTTCAAGTCTTGCGCACAAAATAATTTCTCTGAAACAGACTCTACAACGGAGAGACTGCCCCGAAAGCCCTGAGAGGAACATTTTTGGTGCTGGTACCAGCTCCAAATCATCGTCGGCAAGTATCGTCAACTCCCCACAAATGATTCGTGCTCATTTCATCCCAAAGACTGTTCCTAAGCTACGTTCTCGACCTTGCCAACTCATGCTGTCGTGGGGCTCTGCTTCATGGCGCGTTCCTGTTGGCCTGCATGATACAGCCTACCCGTTCCGCGTGACTTCACCGCACTAGTATTCCCGATAGCTTGTATGGGGGCTGGGATTGCTATCCGGAATATTTTTCCTCCCTGAATCTCCGTATGTGTTTTTCTACCTGGTTCCGGATATTGAAATCTAAGTGCAATTAGTCGTCATCTTTAGGGATATGGAAATGTAGAGGAAGCTTCGAGGGTCATCGCAGATTTGAAACGGTGTTCCCCTCGACGACGCTTTAGTCCTCGAAAGCGTCGCAGAGCTTCAATTCGCTATCAATGAGGAGAACGCAGGTGGCAAGGCTACTTGGCTCGAATGCTTCTCCAACCGTAATTCGTTGTGGAAGAGAACGTCCAACGGTATGATGTTGCAGTTTATTCAGCAACTGAACGGCCAGAACTTCTACTGTGCGTGGCCCCTTCCTGTTCCTCGTCGTCAATATCGATTCGCGAATCAGACTACTACGGAGACACTTTCTTCAAGAGCGCTGGAAACAGAGTGTGTTGCGTCGACACTGAATGACATATTTTACTGACAATTTCCAACCCAGATTGTCGCCGTATGTTATCCAGACTATCCTTGGAGCAGTATCAGTCGTCGGCACGGTCCCTGCCCTGGTGAGAAACATCTTTCCTTCCATATTTTGCACATCTAACTGCTCCTCCAGTACCTGATTGAAGTAAGCGCTTGCAAAAACATTATTTGTGGCATATGCTAATCTTGCCTGAAGACGTGGGGTAGACGTCGTGTGCATAACAGTTTTATTCCAAAAAATACACGATGTTAACACTTCATCTCTCTAGGTCTTTGCTCACTGGGGCTCTCCTACAGGCAGGATGTGCTATTATCGTACACTTTCACCGTGTGTTTCGGTTATCCCTTCGCTGATTTGTTCAACAGGCGGCTCGTTGGACATTTCACATTGGCGCCCGTGAGTACATAATCTGGCGCCTCGAGTATGACTGATGTTTTTCATCAGGCCGGAACCGATAAAGCACTTCTGACTTCTAGAAAATAAAACAAGGCGGTGTGAGACTGTTCAGCCACTACTACCCAATTCACCCGCTGAGGAGGCTGTGCAGGTGACCTGATGATTGCTTTCGCTGTATTGCATGTGTGCTCGTTCTCCATCTTCTGGGGACCCACCCCGTGAGTTTTCCAACTATGTCTGCCTCGAAATTTCCTGACCATTGGACACAGATGGGTATATCTCGGTACGATTGATTTTCCGGAAATATGAGCATCTATTCATTTTTTTTATAGGCGAAAGTTTCCCACTTCGCGTCCGCCCCGAAGTCAATTGCACTCGGGAGCGCTACGAACTGGTTCTGGAACTTCCTGTGGGTCCGCGTCTTCTCTGCTTTGGCTCGTCTGCATCTTATTGGTTCGTCGACAGGTTTCTTCGCACCCCGGATTGCCGAAAACATTGGTCCCCTGATTCTCATGATTTTCTCGGCATGCTGGTGTTCGGTACGAGAAAAGAATAAGCCAAACTCTCTGTGATGTTCTGAATGCTCGCATCAGGCCTTCGGATACGTCTACCTGTTCATTCCGGAGACCAAGGGTCTTAGTTTGGAGGAGGTACGTCGCTTATCTGCTGGTTCAAAATCCCATTCACTAATCGCTTCAAAGGTTGATGAAATGTATCGGTCCGGTGTCAAACCCTGGAATTCAGCTGGATGGACGCCACACTTGATTGATCGTATGCACGAGAAGGAGAAGGCTAAGGAGGTGAGGGAAAGCGACGAAAAACAAGGCGCGTAGAGGCGGAAGGCTTTGAATGAGTTCGTGTAGTGTTGATGGTGCAAATATCATCAAATGACCCAGTTACGTTGAAATGAATACAACGAAATTTGCATCAATCTTTGAGTTTGAACCAGTGGCAGGTGTTCTCGGTCTAATTCCAATTTTTTCAAAACTATGTGACTGACTGGCCTGAATCCTCCGGGGGCTCTCCATCTCTCCATTATTTTTGGGCTTCCCGTTTATGCATTTCCCTATATAACATCACAGTGCGCAAGACTTGAGTAGGTCTGAGTAATTTCAATTTGAGTTCACTGGTCCTCGGCACCAGCGGTTGGCTGGTCGAGAACCAGCCGACTCGATTCCTTTGCATGTGGTGGACCTCATGGTTCAGCATGGGTCAGGCTCAAGACAGTTTGCATTGTAACTTGCGCATAAATTTATTCTCTTCCTCAAGCTGGATTGTTTTGAATCTGGCAACTTCTGCAGGGCATAAAGCGCCTAGATGCCGGTAAAATATGGTATGATCGGGCGGACAACTGAGTTAACTCTTTGGTATCTTCGGAACGATGAAAAATGCGTGAGTCTGAGCTTCTCGGCAGAAATACCTGTTCCTGCGAAATATACTGTTTTAAAACTCCGTCGCGCTCCGTTGAACACACACCCAAGCTCGTCCCCATCGACACCCCACAAACCTACCAGTCTTTCCTCAACACGGGATAAACCTATCTCATGTCTTCTTAGCCCAATGCCGTCGTCTCGGTCAGTCCGGCGTCCCCCGTATCGGCCCCAGTTGTACCAATTGCTACCGTTTTGCGCGCTCTTGATTCAACATGGGTTCTATAGATTGGCGATGTCCCTTCGGAATCCTATCTGGAGCATATGTCACAATATTGAAGTTATCCTACGCGGAGCGCTGTGATGTATCAAATCCCCACATACGCCCTGGCAGCGTGGTTAGAGATAAATAAATGGGAAAAGGATTGCGGAATCCAATCACTCGGACAGCACAAGTCGGGATCTTATATTTCTAAATTAGGTACGCGTTCCAGTTCTACAACAAGCATAGCGCCTACGTACCGATATGGCTTGGATATCGTCAGTGTTCATACATTACATCTGAAGTTTCACCCTCTTCGGCTTGCGGCCGTCGTTGTTCAAGCCTATGACCAACATTAGTTGACTCCCATTTCAAACACAAGTTGCTGCACAAGTGTTGTGTCGGACGTCATCCCAGACACCAGAGACTCTAGCCATCGAGTTCATCTAGGCTGTCCGGCAAACACAGCAGATTGGCGACACTGGAGATGAAGATTTCATCCGACCCCATGATGTGCTTTACAAACGACAGTGGCAATCGTCCTATCTGGCCGAAGTCCAACAGGACCGTGTCGCCAAATTGTCGACGCCAAAGTTGCGGACGCGCATGTCGGACTGCGTGAAGATCAATGGGTCGTGGATGATTATAATCGGTTTCGGTGGGTGCGCAGCCAATCTCGAGAGCAGTTTGCGGCCCTGGCCCAATAAAGTGCTGTCAAAAGGCGGATACTCGAAAAAAAAAAAAGCAGCGACGTACTTGGTTCATATAACGCTCCAAGGC
>JARJCX010000488.1:0-65070 GCA_029282285.1 Mycena rebaudengoi | reverse complement strand
AAGCGAGCTGCTCTCGAGCTTTCCCTCAGCCGAATTCACGTCCAGATTCTGCGTCGCTACACCCATCCGTGTAAGCTCGTTGTTCACGGGCATGATGCTGATGAAAGTGAATGGTGCGATGGAAAAGGAGGACAGGGCGGCTGTGGTGAGCACTTTGCGCAGCGAGGGCTCTGTGGAAAAGTACGCGGCTAGCGATAGAGCGATGCCCGTCACAACACTGGCGCCACCCATGTGGAGCTTGAAGTGAAAAAAGGACATTAGCGCCGCCGACCAGTTTAATTTTTCCAGTGATGCATAGACGTACAGCTCCAGCTGTGTAAAATACTTTCCACAAGGCCAATCTGTCTGAAATGCGCAAGGAGGGGGTGTTCTTTGGCAAAATGGCGGGCATAACGCCAGCGTGGGCTGCGAAGAAGTTTCCCAGAGTCCAGTAGGACGACGAGACGAGGCCAGTGACAAGGGCTAGCTGACCAGGGGAAGGCATGATGGAGGATGTGGTTTGAGAGTGCGATGTAGTTGACTGCTACTTATATAGGGGCTAGCCGCCGCTAGCGCCCTCGGAGCTTGAAAAAATGATCGACAACCGTTGACGTCTTTTAAATCGTTTTGGAAGGCAGTTTTTTTGCAGAAGTGGAGAGAACCTCCTTATAAGACGCTCTGATCTTTTTCGTGAGATGTGGACAAGTTATGAACCATCTTGAAGCATTTCTTTCTCCATTTTTTGGTCGGAGGCACCAGATGACGGTGTACGTATCCACTCGGCCGTTTTGCTCCGTTTTGCCGTATCAGTCATTATCAGCCGCGTCAGCTCGAGCATCGCGCTGAAAGCAAAGTGGAGGTGTTTGGAACGAAACAACAATTGTGGCAGTGTATAAGTAGAAGGCCAATTGAAAAACTTAGTACAGCAGTAGACGCTCTTCACCAAACGACAGACAGTTCAACTCTAACGACATCAGCTTCCCACGATTCCGAAGGAAGTCATTTGAAGGTCTTGCGTATAGCTTGTCCTAGCGGAAAACTTGACGAAATATAAACCACTCTGGTTGGTAGGTAGGTATAAGGTAAGTAGGTACTTGGCAATGCCACGGAGTGGCTGTACCCTGAACCGGTATTCCCGATCAACAATCTCTGGAACCTCGTTGGTCGCTGTGTTGGACGACGTCGACGAATGCTTCGAATAGTTAGCTCTACGGTCTCTGCGCGGGCCGTCGCTGCTTGCGGTCGTCGGCAGTGCGCATCTTGTTTTCTTTCTCCTTCTGCTCTCACCGTCCCCACGCAGACCGGAGAAATATTGCCTCTACATCTGCGCGCCAGGCAGATATCACCCTCACTGTGGACGGAAAGAGGTCACCGTGCCCCAGGGTGTGCAGATATCCACTCTTTTCTGCAGCGCACACTGAATATTCCTAGGATCTGCTCTCATTCAGGCGTGCGAAGCCGCTGGTCTCCCATACCAAGGTACGTCGTCGCGCCGCTCTATGCGTCGTCCATGCTCACACATATTCCCCAGATTTTGTTATCATGACAGGTAAATTATCCTTCTGCCAGCGCGGAAATAGCGTCCATTTATACCCTTCTTCTAGGCTCGCCATCGCCGGCAACTGTCGGTGCGTCCTTTCCGCTCTGTAAACGCTGTGCCCCCCCGCTGGACTATGCATAGTATGTGCCTCGTAGAGGTCGCCCCGTTCACCCAAACCTGTCGCTTCATGGTAAGAAACGGCCTCTGGCTTTGCCCGTTTCCCTGGCTCTGATAAAGCACCGCCAGCGCCGCACAGCAATGCAAGGTGCCCAAGTCTTTACCAATACCCCCTGGTGCACGAGGCGCGCGAGGGCGTCATGGAGTTCCTCCTCGCCAACCACCCCCTCGACTGCCCCCATCTGCGACCAGGGCGGCGAGTGCGATCTGCAGGACCAGTCCATCCGCTACGGCTCCGACCGCACTCGCTTCCATGAGATCGCCGGCAAGCGCGCCGTGTCCAACAAGGGACCTGGGGCCGCTCGTCAAGACCTCCATGAACCGATGCATCCAGTGTACGCGTTGCGTGCGCTTCGCGAACGAGGTCGCCGGCGTCGAAGAGCTTGGCACCACAGGTCGCGGGAACGACCTGCAGATCGGCATGTACGTCGAGAAGATGATGGACTCGGAGCTCTCGGGCAACGTCATCGACCTGTTGCCCCGTCGGCGCCCTGACGAGCAAGCCGTACGCCTTCCAAGCGCGCCCGTGGGGAGCTCAAGACCACGGAGAGCATCGATGTGATGGATGCCCTGGGCAGCAATATCCGCGTCGACTCGCGCGGCGTGCAGGTCATGCGCATCCAGCCGCGCACGAAACGACGACGTGAACGAGGAGTGGATCAGCGACAGACGCGCTATGCGTTACGATGGGCTACGGTTCCAGCGCCTCACGACGCCGCTCATCAAGGGCCCGGACAACCGCTTTGTCGCCGCGTCGTGGGCCGGATGCGCTTGCTGCCATTGCGGCTGGCCTCAACCGCACCGGCGCGACCGGCAACGAGATTAAGGCCGTTGCGGGGCACCTTGCTGACACGGAAGCGCTCGTCGTGCTCAAGGATCTGATGAATCGGCTCGGCTCGGACAACCTCGCCAGCGACCAAGCAGGAAAGCACGGCGATGCCGCGCCCGTGCATGGCGTGGATATTCGGTCCAACTATTCGTTCAACAGCACGATTGCTGGCATGGAGAGCGCTGACGCTATTCTGCTCGTCGGAACGAACCCGAGACACGAGGCCCGCGGTGTTGAATTTCGCGAATACGGAAAAGCTGGCTGCATACTGAGCTGGTCGTGGGGATGGTTGGTGCACGCGCGGACACGACGTACGGCTACGACCACCTCGGGGAGGACGCGCGCGCACTGGAGACATTCCTCGCTGGCAAGGCAAAAGGCGAATTTGCGGAACGGTGGGCCAAGCAAGAGCGGCCTTTGATCATCGTGGGGAGCGCCATTGCGGAGCACACTGACGGCCCCGCGATCTTTGGAATGCTCTCGAGGTACGTGGCACAAAATAGCCGTATCGTGCGCGAGGACTGGAACGGGTTCAATGTGCTGCAACGTGTACGTTTCGTTTTTCTGCTATTGTCTGCCTTTAAAACTAATGTCATCGCCAGGTCGCCTCCCGCCCTGCGCTCCTACGAAATCGGCTTCGTCCCCTCACGCGCCCGCCGCAACCGCCACACCAAAATTCATCTACCTGCTCAACGCCGACGAGGTCGACCCGGCATCCATCCCGTCCAATGCATTCGTCGTGTACCAAGGCCACCACGGCGACCGCGGCGCAGCACTTGCAGACATCTGCCTCCCCGGCGCGGCGTACACGGAGAAGGGCTGCACGTGGGTGAACACTGAGGGGCGCAGCCAGCTGGGCCGCGCTGCCGTACCGCCCCCGGGCGCCGCGCGGGAGGACTGGAAGATCGTGCGCGCACTGGCGGAGGTACTTGGCGTGGAGCTGCCGTATGACGACCTGGTTGGGGTGCGGGACCGAATGTGGGCGATTTCTCCGGCACTGGTGAGGTGGGAGGGCCTGGAGGGCACGTCGATGGAGGTGGCCAAGGTCCGGGCTGGGAGCGCTCAGTGGAATCGGGAAGACGGCCACGAAAGGGGAAAAAAATGGGGCTGGCGGTGAGCAACTTTTATCAAACGGATGTGGTTTCACGGTCGTAAGTTTTTTTTCGCTTCTGCCGGCCGGCACAGTGACTAACTTCTTGCACAGGTCTGTAACGATGGCGCAGTGTACACGGGCGTTTGTTACGCGTGAAATGGAGGCATTAAAGGAGGTGGGGAAAGCGCCACCACAACAGGCGCACGCGTAGTAGCCTTGTAATAGAACACGTCATGAAAGTGCTTCCCAGCCACAACGTGACCGCGTGTGCCATATGCAAACACGTCCGTGAGTGTTCTTACAAGTTCCGTATGTCTTCTTCAACCTCCACCACAACGCCGACAGCGACAGCACCAGCCCGTGTTGTATCTGCGCTGGAGCAGCACGTCGCAGACGCTGCGACGCTCAGCAAAGATGCACTCCTAAGCGGCGGCTGGTGGTACCCATTCCACGGAATATTTTATTTTGTCTCGCACGCTTCACTGTATCGCTCCATCTTGCCCGTCATCTTCAAGATGTTACTGACGGGTATTGGAATCACGGCGGCCCTCTTTGTATTCACGTATCTGCCCCAAGTCGCGTTCTGCGCAGTGTTCTCTGGGCCGTTCGCGTTTGCGACGGCGGCGCTGCTGGTGTTGGGCGAGGCGTATGCGCTCATATTATTCGTCTCCAAGGCACGCCGGCTGTGATGTGTGGTATTTAAATAATTATCTGAACATGGTATTCAGGCCTTTTTCCTCGTGCGCGCCCAGGATCAGCTATGGTGCGTGCAGTGTACTCTGCTGAATACCCCCAGTAACTTACGCATCTCCCCCCCCAGTCAATGCGGTATTCCGTCAGCAGGGCATCAACCTCGTGTACGTCGAGCAAAAGGGCAAGAGCCGCAGCTTCGTGGGGAGCGTGTCAAAGGGCCTGCTGAAGCCACTAAGCCGGTTCAGCAAGGAGGGCATGCTACGCTATGTGGTTTCGCTGCCCTTGAACTTCATCCCTGTGGTCGGCACGGTCTTGTTTCTGCTCTATAACGGCGAGTGGGATCGGCGCAGTGCTTTCGGCGCCACTGATATTGATCGCAGGTGCCAAAGCTGGACCGACGTTCCATTCACGGTATTTTCAGGCAAAGGGATTTACTCCTGCAGCCCGCCAGGCGTTTGTGGACAAGCGCAAGGGTGCCTACACTGCGTACGTGTATTGATTGAACCGAGTTCCCACTGAATAAATTCGCCAACAGATTCGGCGCCGCAACACTGGGCTTGAACTTGGTGCCCATCGCTGGCCCGATATTCGTGCTGACATCGACTGTGGGGGCTGCGCTGTGGGCGTGCGAGATGGAGAAGAAGGAAAAGGAGCGCGAGGCCAAGCGTGTTGCTGAATTACATAACTTCTGATATTATTGCTTCTGTCTCTCACTGTAACTTGACTTGCGAATGGCCGACCCCCAGCGCAAGGAAATCGATGCATTCTTCAACTTTTTCGCGACATTCGACCTTGCGCGCCCCGTAACCACAATCTCAGACCTCGGTGATGGCGCAGCGCTGTTCGAGGTCCTGGCTCTGGTGTATGATACATTTATTATTTACAGTGCTGGTAATATTCTGATATGCGCGCTGCAGCGACGGGGAGTACTTCCCGCCGTCTACTCGGCCCTCTGCGCAGCCGTCAGACAACTGGGTCCTGCGGTTCAGCGCCCTGAAGCGTCTCTACAGGCTGATGACGCAGTATTTCGCCGACGTCCTCCAGAAACCAACCAGTGGCCTCGATGTGCCCGACCTCCAGGCAATCGCAAAGGACCACGCCGTCCAGGCAACCCTCGCCATGTGCCGCCTCACCATCGCCATCGGCGTCCAGTGTGAGAAGAACAAGGAATTTATAGACAAGATCCAGGGTCTGAGTGAGACCGACCAGCACTATCTTATGCGTGCTATAGAACAGGTGCGCTTCGTCGCTATTTTATTTTTATGCAGCGGCTAATTTACTAGGTCATGGCCCGCATTAACGTGTCGGGCGCCCAGGATATCGGCGAGGCGAGCATGACAGAGTGCGTGATTCCAATTTGTCTGCACCAAACACTCATGCGTTGCACAGGGACGACCACTACTATCAAATACAGTTGGAGCGAAGCCAGGTGGTGTCCGAAAAGGAAACGCTGGAAAAGGTATACCAGGCGCTGATAGAGGAGCACCGAACCCTCCAGACAAACTACGACGACGTGTTGTCCGAAAAGGAGGACGTTGTGGCGCGGTTGAAGGACGTGAGTAGAGAGGTCGATAATAAACGGAGCGACAAGGCGGACGGCATGATGCGCGGGGAGATTGACAGACTGCGCTCTGAATTGTGAGTGCAGTCTCCTTTAGCCTCACACCGCCACCTCACCCGATGTCAGGCAAAGAGCGAAGACAACCTCGCCGTAGCCGAGTCCGAAGTGGAAAAGCAGACGCGCATCGTCACTGACCTGACGAAGCGGAACGAAGAGCTCCAAGTCCAGGCGGACGAGGCCGTCCGGTTAAAGGACAAGGTCGATGAGTGAGTCGAGATTACCTTTCCACACTGCGCCGGTTTCCAACAGTCTGTTCTCCAGGTACCGCCATGCAGCAGACAAACTCCAAAAGACCGAGAACGTCATGGAAAAGTACAAGAAGAAGCTGCAGGAGGGCGCCGACCTGCGGCAAGACGTCAAGGTGCGCTTAATCTTCATCGCTCTTACGCTTTACCAATCGAATCATACCTCGACCTATGCAGGCACTCAGGAAGCAGAACGCCGACCTCGTAGACACAAATGCCTCACTCGAGGAAGAGTACCGCAAGGTTTCCGCCTTCAAGCCGCTGATGGAGTCCTACAAGAGCCAGATCGCGGAGCTCGAAACCAAGCACTCGGCGCGCACTCAGGAGATCGAGGCGCTCCGATTCGAACTGGGGGAGAGCAAGAATAAGCTCAAGATCGCGGTGGACGAGCGCACAAGGGATTCGGAGACGCTCGAGCTGTACCAGGAGCGCGTGAGGGAGCTCGAGCTCACGTCGCATCGGCCCGTCGGCTCTTCTGCCAACAAGCCCGCGCGCGTAAATGGGGCGACGGACGAATTCACTGAGGCGGAGCTTATGGGCGACGTTGATCCGGATACGGACGACCACGAGGGGCAGGGGCTGGGCGGAGAGCTCGACGATGCGATATCGGGGACGACTATGACAGATCTTAAGCTGCAGATCCGGAAGCTGAACCGGGAGCTGGAGGCTATTAAGAAGAACGAGGCTGACGCGAGTCGGGTCCTGGTATTGGAGAATCTGCTGGAGGATGCGACCAAGATGAAGGCGCGGTATGAGAGCGATTATTTGGCAGCGCATAGAGAAAAGTTGGTTCTCCAGCGGGATCTCGAGGAGATACGGAGTGGAAAGTCGATGGGCGATGGGTTGGTTGCCGCTTTGATGATCTTCTGCACAACCTCTAACCGTTTTTTACAGTGCCGAGGCTGCCATTGCGCTGCGACAGAGGCTGAACGAGACGGTCGATGAGCTGGACAGCCTGCGGAAGGAGCACACAGAGCTGGAGGTCAAGTTCGAAGGCCAGAGTAAAGAGCTGACCATCGCGAAATCCGATCGTAAGCGCAATGTGTATCCTGGCTCTGCCTTCCTCAGCTAATAACCCTCTGCCAGTGAACCTGGTAAACAAGGACCAGCTCGACATACTCGCCACCCTCCGAGACTCTGTCAACGAGGACAAGGTCGGGCTCGAGGCAGATGTGGATCGTCTACGACAACAGAACAAGGAGCTGGGTGACAAGAATCGGATGCAGCTCGAACAAGTCAACGCCCTGTTACTCGAGAAGGTCAACCTGCAGAGCGAAGGCATCGGGCACAGAGAGAAGATGCTCCAGCGCGAGCGGGACTTTGGGTGCGTATAGACAATTACACTGGCTCCACATCTGATGATGTCCACAGCGACCTGCGTGCGTCGATATCCGGGAAGGACCTGCCCGAGGATATCAAGTCGCGGCTCCTCGCTATGCACGAAGACAACCTGAACCTGAAAGAGTCCTATAAGACTGCTCAGGCGCAGCTGGCGAAAGCCCGCTCGGTTTGTCGTCTCCCGGCGATCTCTGCTGAATACTTGCTTACCTCCTACGCAGTTCATCAAGTCGCAGGACAAGCTGTTCAAGGAGCAGCATGCGGCACAGGCTCTTTCTGTTGCACCTGTAAGTGTTCACGTATCTTTTGGCACGGCGTTCCTGACCATGCGAGCAGGGAACGTTCGAAGAGGCGGAGGCGAGTTTCCGCTCTCAGATCAGGATACTGGAAGAGGAAGTGACGCGGCAGAAGGTACAGCAATCTTTTCAAGTTCGTTCTACTGCATGCTAATGACGTTTTGGCATCGTAGCGTCTAATGGGCGACTCCACGAAACGATACCGCCGAGAGCAGGAGATCATGCTCGGTGCGCTGCACGCGATGGGCATGCGGACGGCTCGCAGCCATCTCGGCATTCCACAGCAGCAGCCTGCGAGCTGGATTGGGGTACAGAGACAGAATGTAAGGAGGCTTCAATCGGGACACATCGATGCTGATGCTCTTCTTTTGCAGCTGTCTCATGTCCTCAAGCGGTGATAGCGTTATCATGTTTCTTTCTTAGATCTACTACTGGAGCTATTAATTTTCTTATACCCTCATCTGTGCATTATTCCAGCATTTATACAACCGGTCCAACTATTACATGTATTCTCTACTATTTCAGAAAGTCATTCCCTGTCCTGGGTTTTCGATTTTCCAGACTGGCTGGGCTGACGATTGACGGCTCTGGAGGCGGGAAATGTCGGAGTCGACAGCGTCGCTCGGTTCAGGTGGTGTATCAGATTCCGAAGCCCTGATATTTGAGGGTTTGACGCCGACGGTGGAACAGAGTGCGCGGTAGCGAGATTGTATCTGGCGCGACAATTTCAGAATATCGAGCTCCGAGGTCGAGTCGGCCGCAGACGGGTTGACGCGCGGAAATTGGGAAATGAGGTCCAGGAGGTGGCGAATGTGATGTGCCGCGCGGCTAGAACATGCAACAGGAATGAGGGTGCAGTACTAGCCTCGGAAAGCAGAAGAGTACAGACTCATCTTGTCGACCTTGAGAGGTGTATATCGCCTGCCAGGTGAGTGCAAAGCCCTCGTAGAACGCGAGCTCTTCCCACATCTCGAAGCCCTTCTCGCGGCCCAGCGCACGCCCTTCGATTAGACCGTGAATGCGCCCGTGAGCAAAGCCATCCTGGTATCCAGAGTCGTAGAAACTAGAACGACGGGGTTAGCGTCCTAGCCCGACCGCATATCTGCAACGGACGTTTGCTCGAGATCCACCAAGGTTTCGAGGTCAAAGTCTTCCGCCATGAGAAACTGAGTCCGAACGGTATCCCCTTTCGGAACTCAACTCTGTTCAAAACCCATACGGTACAAAATCCTCGTACTCCTCAAAGAACTTGACCATGGGCTCAAGATCCTCCATCGTCGCGCTCTGATACCGGTCGCAAATCACCCCACCCTCTTGCCTCAACACCAGCACGTTTCCAGCCCATGGAACATGCATCCACTGCCCTGTCAAACTCGCAATGCATTCGTTTCGCGGCGACCCATCCACCTGGAATGCGCCGCCATACATCACAACGAGCATACGTCCAAGTGGCGGCCCGTGGCTCCCCATTCTCCGCACATATTTGATTTCTAGCCCGTTTGGCAGCCATGGTCGCAGCGAAGCGAGGTCGTGGTAAGGCTTAGGCCCATCGTCATTCTTTATTGTGTATGGGATCTCCACCATCGTTGGCGCTCCTCCATCTACGGGAAACAGGAGAGCGTCGAATTTTGACGCGTCTTTGACTTTGCGGCGGCAAACGCTCTTGTGGTTGATCCAATCCTATGGAATTTTCAGCTGGCATTCGGATATACTAGTGCCGGGTGCTAACCAAGGCTATGTGGTCAGAGGAACAATAATATGCTTCGTGGCAGCGAGAGCAGCGCAAGCTGGTGGACTTTCCGCAATGGATGCATGGTCTCGTGGTTCTCCTCGCTTCTGGAGCTCGCAGTGACGAGATGGCGTACAGGATAATAATGAAGAGAAGCAGAAAGACCAACGACATGGGAGGCTATAATGTTAATGAACTCAAGCCCTTCATGCCCTCTGCTTTTATGGTATGCACGTTCCCGATCAAAAATAAACTCGGATCGTGTTGTGCGCTCATTCCACGAGGATTGTACACAAATATGCCGGCGTTTATCTCCATGCCTCTCCTGCAATGACCGCTCTGCGTGCTTCCATAAGTCTCTTTATATAACGGACCATCCGCCCAATGTCGGAAGCCAGAAACATGGGGACGATCACGCCCATAACCGGCAGCGCGATGATCCAAAAACTGTCACAAAAGTTAGTGAATGGGCATTGGAGGTGAGTTGAACAGACCGACAGGAGATCGCTATTGTTGTTCACAGACCACATCGCTTTAAAGTTCATTCCCTGGGATCTTCAGCACGAATACTCCCGAGTTTAAAAGAACGGCGCACAAAATAGCCAGTAAGCAAAGTCAACGGGAGGAAAATAATGGTCGCGAGAGTAAGTCGACGCATGACCTCGTTCATCTCATATGAGGCCATCTATGAAGAGCACATACGTGAGCACATCGATATGAGCGGGGAACGGTACGAACATTAAATGAATAATTTATGAAGTTCTCTGAGATGCCTGCGAACATGTCCAGGCTCGTCAGGACGAAATCCATGTGGTCATACACGTCTGCCTGCACTGACGTTGAAAGACCGCAGAGTACAAAGGAGGAAGACAAACCAGGTATATTTTAGCCTTATAGCTCATGTATCCCTCTGCGGAGGGGTTAGCACCAACACCAACTCCGAGGCCAGCGTCTTTGTCATGGCGGTCCAGCTCGAGCTGTTTTTTATTGGGGGGCACATCGCGGCCAGCCGCAATGGCGGCGTACCGATCATGGTCATACCGCCGTAGGCCGTAGAGCATCGATTTTATGGGTTCAAGAGTGCGTTTGTGCATTATTAGATCGCCGGAGAGTATGTGCACTAGAGCTCTGTTGGTTCGGGAGAAAATAACCGGCAGACGGCTCACTCACGTCTACGCACGGTGCTCATTCCCGGCTTGATGAGTATGTCATGCTCGAGCTGGTGGATCTTGTCCTGGTATTCGTCCATCACTTCTAGGATGCGGTCGACGACTGGAATCGAGTCAGCGCGTCGAGCTCAGGAAGAGTGGAAATGGCGCAAACTGAGGTCGAGAAGGCTCTCCACCATCATTGATGGATCCTCGGAGGTGCGGAGCACCGAGTCAGGTCGTTGCAAGCGCTCCGTTATGGGCTGGGTAAATTCGAGGTTCGGTGTTGCATGTATTGAAATCACAGTTCCCTCGCGCAGGAGAAAGATGAACATGGGTTCATGTTTCACAATGACTCTATCGTCTTTTGTAAGCGCCGCAATGCGGAGGATTTGTTGTTGCTGAACCTGTTGGGTATAGGTACAGTATGAGTGTTGATTTTTCACAAAATCGGGGCAACCAACGGCAAGCCGGAATCCGCTGAGGCCTGACAAGCGGCGCCGAAATTCGTGGCCAGATGACGCACTTTCCACGTCGTTCCTCGGATCCCGCTTGGTGCTGCTGGGATACTCAGATGTGGGATCTGGCTCCGAAGCGCGGTCTTCGTCGGTGGGGAGCGAATGGCACAGAACGCGGAGAAACAAGTGCTGTTGGTAGTAGTCGGCTTTTGACTGGTTGTGTCCTTGCTCGTGTAAAATATCCTCCAGGGCCAGAGAATGCAGGTCTAGTTTATATGAGCAACAGACCGCCGTTGGACTGGACCTGTGGTATTTACCGTACCGCAAAGCCATCGCGCTAACGACGTCCCAGCTTATGCCCCCGATATTAATCCAGCGCAGTGGGTGCTGCCCTTCTGCTTCAATTGGAGGTTTCGACTCTTTCATTAGCTTGACAAATTCGGCGTTGGACATTGTTTCAAGCGCGACCTGTTCGCTGGAAAAGTCTGCAACCTGGATAGCGCATTGCTGACTGAAATAGCGATGTTGTTCGTCGACGTTGTCACCCCTAGGATCTACGCCAGGTTCCGAACCTTGAGTCAAGGATATAAAAGTTAGAATCCCTAAGAGCATCTGCCATAGAGAGACTAAACCAATGCCGGTGTTTCTGCGCCTAAGGGTGCTACTGAATGGCCGTCCGGGTTTGCTGCCACGAAACGAGGGTTTTTCATCCAGCCGAGTAGAGTGGACACTTGACTGGGGGGTAGCGGATTGAATACGCTGGGGTGCTATCATGGCAGGAAACAAGCAATGCGTACTAAAAATAGATGTTATGACGTAAGGGGATAACAAGAGTAAATAAATATTTGGCGCTTTGACCGCTGTAACAAACTTCAACATGACATTGATCGACGGAAGTGTTCTCGAAGGCGGAGGTGCGCCAACTTTTTGTCTTTGTCTACACGTTAACAAGTGCATCCAAAAGGCCAGATCCTTCGCAATTCCATCTCTTTGTCTGCACTTCTTCGCAAGCCTGTGTCCATTCAAAAAGTTCGCAACAGCAGGAAACCACCGGGTCTCAAAAATCAGCACAGAACAGGCGCGTATGCGCGCGCAAAATGACAAGGAACACAACTTGAACGCTGCAGAACTTATCAGGAATCGAACTAGCCGCGGAGATCGCCTCCGCACAGCTCACTGGTGCAACCAACGGCTCAAGTGAAGTAAACTTTACGCCAGGGGCCATCGCGTCGGGAGACTATGCTGCAGACCCCGTTACAGCAGGTGCGGCGACGCTCCTCCTGCAGATCGCGTTGCCCATGCTGCTCTTCGCGCCCGGTCCCGCGCCCTCGACGCTCACTCTCAAGGGCGGCACCAACGCCACTAGCGCGCCGCAGATCGACTACATCCAGCGTGTCTTCCTTCCTTTCATGCGGCACTTTGGCCTAGACACGCGCGTTGAAGTCGCGACGCGCCGGCGGGGGTACTTCCCCAAGGGCGGTGGGGAAGTGCACGTCACCGTGTTACCGGGCATCCAGCTGAAGGCGGCCAGCGTGATGGAACGCGGGGCCGTCCTGAGGATTGGCGGGATTGCTCACCTCGCGGGGCTCCCGGCTCACCTGGGGCGCACGATGGCGGAGGGTGCCGTGCAGCGGCTCGCAAAAAGTGGGTTTGCGCCAGACGCAGATGTGCCGGTACCGGTAGAGATCGTCAGTAAGCGGGAGAAGAACGAGGACACGGTTGGGGCCGGATCGGGCATCGTGCTGTGGGCTGAACTCGAGGGCGGGGGCATGATCGGCGGGAGTGCAGTTGGAAGAAAGGGCGTGGATGCAACGGCTGTGGGTGAGGAGGCTGCTGACGAATTAATCAAGGGACTGGAGGCGGGTGGATGTGTGGATGAATGGTTAGGTTCGTCTGTCCTCCCACATCTGGGTACGCCAAGAAATCCTGACGTTGCGGCGTAGAAGACCAGATAATAATCTTCATGGCCTTGGCGGATGGAAAGTCGGAGATAAAATGCGGAAAGGCAGGGTTGACTCTCCACACACAGTACGTTGGTTCTCAATTCCATTACATGTGCTTATTTACCGTCAAGAACCGCTATATGGGTCGCAGAGCAACTTACGGAAGCCAAGTTCGAGGTCAGCGTAGATGGTTCGGGAAACACTATTATTCGCTGTCAGGGCATAGGACACACTGCGCCAAGTGAGTCGGTAAATAAATAATGATTATTATAACGCAAGGGATCCGAAGGTAGATGACGATGCGATGTAAAACTACACATGCGTAATAACTCAGTCAGTCGTGTAAAGCGGGGGTGGGTGTCGGAAGTTATCGATTCCACGAAAGGAGGGACATGTCGCCCAGGCGTCTAAAGGAATGTAAGCCTCCGCAGTAGCCGTCCAATAGAGGCAGTGCATACCTAGGTTTGATCAGATGGCGAGCGGTGCCGGCGATGGCGAGGAGGACGAAGACACCGGCTGCGCCGACGTACGCCCATCCCAGGAAGGAGTTTTTTCCGCCTATCCACGACACGGTGGAGATGACGATTGCCTTGCTTCCCTTGTACGGCAACACGGGGAAATCTGTCCATATTCGTCAGGAAAATAGACAACGTCGAAAGTGCAATGCATACTCAGGCCGACAACGACTCGATACGTCCCTGAACGCATAGTATCTTTATCGTTTCTGCCGTAAAGTTTGGTGAAGGTGGGCAGTCCGGCGGTCCGCATCCAGTTCTGGAAACGCTCGTCGTTTTTCAGATCAGGGAAGTTGCTGGCGTTATATCCTTGAGGATAACGCAGTGCCCAGTTGGGTGGGGGAGTGATATCGTCGAAGGACGCATAGCCACCAGGGCCCACAGGGTTGGTGGCGTATTTCTTCGCCTCGCCTGGCCATGCAATGTTCTTATCAGAGAACACATACGTCCGGTCAGTGTCAGTGACGACGTCTGCGGGGGGGTTCGTTAGGAAGGGGTTCGTGAAGGTGTCTGCGAAAATTGTCAGCACGACGGCGTAATGTAGCGAAGTGATCCGACGCACCGTTGAATAACGAGTTGGCGATGAGACCACACGGATAGATGGCCTTTCCACCCAGGGTTGCGAGGGGCTTGCAGTCGCCATCCTCGAGACTCGAGTTGCTTACACCCTTGCCCTTGAGCTGGTCAGAGTTGAAACTCTTAACGTAGCGCCGGTGATTCTGGAAGAAATTGGAGAGCTTATAGTAGAAGAAGACGGTCGGTGGGATGTCTGCGGGTACTTCGAACTCGATAATGCACTGCTTCTTGTCTGATGGGTCCACGACGGAACCGTTGTTGGTGTTGTCGAGGAAGGCGTATGTGGGTGTTTTTACCGGTTTCTTTGCGTCGGAAGAGCGAAGGTTGTATTTGTATTTCGAGGAGGGTATCGGTTGAAAGTCGAGGGCGTTCGAGGGCGACGGCTGGAGATTCTCGCATTCGGTATAGTCCAGGGTTATCTCGGACACGAGCGACGAGCCCCAGAGCAGGAGACCGCCGATCGGTGCGAAGAGGATCCCAATAATAAATAGGGTGGGCAGCACGGTCTTTGGCGTGAGGATAGGCTGCCATGCCTTGAGCCGCTGCTGCTTGAAGGCGGTGTCTACAGTGGAGTAATAAGAAGATGAGGGGGAGGAGAAAGAGATGAGACTCGCTCGCTGGTCGTCTCCAGCCGCCCTTCTCCTTCTTGCGCTCGGACGAATCCTCCGACGATTCCTGGCGCTTTGCTTTCCTGTTGAAGAGTCCCATAGTGGTGATTGCGAGAAAGAGATGACCAGCAGACGCCGCTGCCACACATAGCCAAACTTCCAAATCCAGCCAATTATAGCAATGGCGTGCTCAGATTTGCAAGAAGTTTGTGCTACTCATGGCCGAACCTGACCGGTCTGACCCTTGCTCTCGACCACCATGGCTGCTGTCGCCCGCATCGCCTATCTGACCTCGGATACCCTGCTCGACGTACACCCGCCCCTCCCTGCTCCTTCTCCCTTCTCCAGCGTCTTTGCGGAGCTCCGTAGGTCTTCCGCCCATGCTCCCACTGTTATCCCGGTCCCAGCCGGGGCAGACCCCAGCGCGTCGCTTCTCCTGCATGCACCAAAAACGCGACTCGTCTCTTTGACCTCGGCAGCCACCCCTAAACTGGTGGCACATTTGATCTTGCATCTCGCAGAATTGTCTGATACGCCCGTGGTTCTCCATCTGGCTGCCGCAGATGACCTTTCGGACGTCCTTCTACTCCGGCCTGCAGTCCTATACTTTCTGCTTTCCTCCTCCCCCCAGCAGGCGCATGACAATGCTCTGCTTGCAGCGAGATTGGCCCGTGTAGAGCGCAAGCTCGTCATTCACGTATTCGGTGCAACTGTAGTCGATACACCTGTCGACGAAATTCCTGAAGAGAAGGTTCGACCATTCCTTGTTGCCGCCGCCCCAAACGGCGTCGTAAACAGCAATGGCCATGCCTCTCCCAATGCGGTGAACGGTAAATCTAGTAGCGGAGATTCGTCACTTCTCCTCCACCTTTTTAAATCCTACGAGACCGCTGCCTTGTCCACCCTGTCCCTCTTGCGCAGACCGTTCCGCCCCCTCGTCGTGCGAGGCGCCCCGAATCCGCACACCGTCATATTTCTGCTCGGTTTGAAGGACATCCAATTATCCCTGGAAAATGTTACATTCGTGTCTGTTTCTCTCCTAAGTCCTCTTCCACCCAGTCGAATTCTCAACGCCATCCCTTCCTCGGTCTCGCGAGTCATTGTCCTTGAACAAGTTAATCGATGGTCGGTAAAATGGACTCCCTTGTACCTCGAAGTCGTTAGTGCCCTGCAGGAGCGGGACCCTGACCAGCGTCCCGTCGTGCAGATGGGTGCTTTAGGTGACATCACAGACTCAACATCCATAGACGTCTTGAAACTCATCCAGTCCGCGTCGTCTGACGAACCACCATCCTACCTGCATCTTGGCTCGATCCCAGCTGTCGAAAAACCATCTTCACTCCCTCCCCATGTCCCCAAGCACGAGCTCTCATACACGCAGATCCTGTCACACTTATTTGATGAACGGCTCGAGGTCTCGAATTCCCCTTCCCTTGTCCCATCGCAAGGCGAGATAGCGACCAGCCCCGAATTTGCTCTCGGTCGTGTCCGCGGACAACTCGATCAGCGAGCCGAGCTAGTCCGCGCCGTTCAAGAGCTCGTGCAAAACAGCGACCTTGACGCAGAACTGCACTCCCTCCTCGCCAAGTGGATCCTAGCAAAGGACGACCCAGTAAAGAGCCGGACCTTTGGGGACGCCATCACCTCTAGCCTCCAGCAAGCGGCGCTTCCTCACCCGCCTGCCGCCCGTATTCTTGGTCTCCGCGCGCACTTCCCCTCAATGTCCCGGTGGATCATCGGCTCTGATGCCTGGTCGTATGACCTCGGTGCATCGGGCCTACATCACGCCATTGCGTCTGGTCTCAACGTCAACGTGCTCATCCTCGACACACTCCCGTACTCCGCGCGCAATGCTGCAGACCCCAATCGCAGGAAGCACGACGTGGGGCTGTATGCGATGAACCACGGCGATGTCTACGTCGCAAGCGTCGCGGTGTACTCCTCTTACTCGCAGGTGCTGCAGTCGCTCCTTGAGGCGGATCGGTTCAACGGTCCCAGTGTCGTGCTGGCATATCTGCCGTATGAGACGGAGAGCGCGTCGGCGCTTGACGTGCTCAAGGAGACGAAAGTTGCGGTCGATACAGGGTACTGGCCGCTCTACCGCTGGGATCCAAGCAAAGAGAAGCAGGGCAAGGAGCCCTTCTCTTTGGACTCAGACGCCGTCAAAAATGACCTGCAACAGTTCCTTGACCGGCAGAACCACCTCTCTCAGCTGGTACGCTCCAAGCCGCAGATGGCGAGCGAGCTTGTGAGCAGTCTGGGCGAGAGCGTCAAGGAGGCGCGCAAGAAGAAGGCGCAGCAGTCGTACAATGACATGCTGACCGCTCTGGACGCGCCTCCTCTGCTGGTTTTGTACGCGTCTGATGGCGGCGCTGCCGAGAAGCTCGCGAAACGCCTGGCGAACCGCGGTACGGCGAGAGGGCTGACCACCACGATCGCTACGCTCGACTCGATGTCGCTCGAGAACCTCGCGCAGGAGGAGCACGTCGCCTTCGTGACCTCCGTAGCTGGACAGGGCGAGCCCCCACAGAATGGGCGCACATTCTTCAAGGCGCTCAACGCTGCGGTGGCGCGTGGGGACCAGACCCTGGGGAAGTTGCGGTACATGGTGTTTGGGATGGGTGATAGCCACTACTGGCCACGGCCCGAAGATGCGCACTACTACAATAAGCCAAGCAAGGATCTCGATGCGCGCCTCGAGAAGCTGGGTGGGGAGCGTATTGCGCCGCTGGGGCTCGGAGATGACCAGGACGCGGACGGGCCGCAGACGGGATACAAGGTCTGGGAGCCACTGGTATGGAAGGCGCTCGGCGTCGACGCGATTGAGGTCACGGAGGCAGAACCCGATCCAATCACGAACGAGCACATCAAGGCGGCGTCGCGGTACCTCCGTGGGACAATCGTGGAAGGCCTCGAGGATCCAACGACGGGCGCAATCTCGCCCAGCGACGGGCAGCTGACCAAGTTCCATGGGATCTATCAGCAAGACGACCGCGATATCCGCGACGAGCGGCAGGCGCAGGGCGTCGAGCCCGCCTACAGCTTCATGATCCGGGTGCGCATGCCTGGCGGCGTGTGCAAGCCCGAGCAGTGGCTGCAGATGGACCAGATCGCAGACGAGCATGGGTGCGGGACGTTCAAGATCACGACGCGTCAGACGTTCCAGTTCCACGGTGTTATAAAGAGGCACCTGAAGCCTGCGATCCAGGACATCAACCGCGTGTTGCTCGATACGCTTGCGGCTTGCGGGGACGTCAACAGGTATGTCAGTAGATCGAATTCATGGCGGGCGCTGACTCTCGTCTCAGGAATGTCACCTGTTCCTCCATTCCGACGCTGTCGAAACTACACGCGCAGGTGTACCAGTTCGCAAAAGACGTCAGCGAGCACTTGATCCCTCGCACTACCGCGTACCACGAGATATGGCTGGACAAGAAGCTGGTGGCCGGCGAGGCGCTGAAAGACTTTGAACCTCTCTATGGCGAATTCTATCTTCCTCGCAAGGTCTGCCTCGTCTACGTTCCTCTATACTTACTAATCGGCTACGCTATAGTTCAAAATTGCGGTCGCTGTTCCTCCCAGTAACGACGTCGATGTATTTGCCAATGACCTTGGTTTCATTGCCATCGTTGACGACAAGGGGCAACTCAGCGGCTTCAACGTCACTATCGGTGGCGGCATGGGGGTTACCCACGGAAGCAAAAAGACCTACCCTCGTATCGGCGACATCATCGGCTTCTGTACCGTAGACCAGGGCAAATACGTTGCTGAGCAGGTCATGCTAGTACAACGGGACAACGGGAATCGTGCTGAGTAAGTCTGGCTTTCTACAGTCCGAGTCATTGCTAACGACATATTTACAGCCGTAAGGTGATTCAGACCGCTTTTTTACGCCAGGCTCAGTGCTTATTCTTTCTGTCTAGAACGCTCGTCTCAAGTACACCATTGACCGGATGGGTCTGGCGGTATATAAGGCAGAAGTCGAGAAACGGCTGGGGTACGCCTTGGGCCCTGAACGCCAGTATTCTTTCGACAGGAACGTCGACGACTACGGCTGGGCAGTCGGCGAGGATGGCCGTCACCACTTCATGCTCTTTATTGAGAACGGACGGGTGCAGGATGAGCCGGGTCGCGACTTCAAAACGGGGCTACGGGAAATCGCCAAGGTGCACAAGGGCACATTCAGACTGACGACCAACCAGCACATCTGCGTCTCGGACATCGCACCAGAGGACGTGCCGCAAATTAAGCGGCTACTCGCCGAGTACAAGCTCGATAATCTCGAGTACTCTGGTCTCCGCCTAGCTTCCTCTGCATGTGTTGCATTCCCAACTTGCGGTAGGTATGCAGCTTGAAGATGATGCCCTCGTACTTACTCCTTCTCCTTTAGGTCTGGCAATGGCAGAGTCGGAACGCGTTCGTACTTCTTCCGAATATTTTGAACCGCTTTACTCATCTACTCGCAGTACTTACCGATACTCATCGATAAGGTGGAAACCATTTGCGAGGAAAATGGTCTGCGAAACGACGAGATCGTGATGAGGATGACGGGCTGCCCTAACGGCTGCGCTCGACCCTATGTCGCTGGTAAGCAGCTGGAGCGCTCCCCATTCCATTCACGATGATTCATTTATTTCATAGAGGTGGCATTTGTCGGAAAAGCACCTGGGACATATTCTATGTTGCTCGGCGGCGGCTACTACGGCCAACGAATGAACAAAATCTACCGAGGTTCGATTGTCGTGTCTTACTGCATCGGACCAGACTAATGTCGTGTCCAGAAACTGTTACTGAGCGTGAAATCCTGGCCATCCTTGGCCCGATGATCAAGAGATACGCACTCGAGAGATTCGAAGGAGAACGTTTCGGAGATTTCACGATCAGAGCCGGGTATATTTCTCCAACTAAGTCCGGAATGGAATGGTACGACGGCATGGGAGGAGAAGGGGAACACAGAGAAATTATGGTCTAATGCAAGGGATTGGATGTTGTTCTATGAAATATAATCTCTCCATAAAAATGTACTTACCACGCTATCAACGACAGTAACAACATCTCGACCATTTCTCGGTTTCTTTCATGCTCCACGATCACCGCCTATGGTCATTGGTGGCGGGAAGTCGGTACAAGAATAAGCCTTGTTTTCCTTTCATCGACAGTGATTTGTCATGTCCTAACTGTCTCGCCTGAGATCATAAAAACCTGCTCTCTAGTCTGGTTCCAAGTCTTGATGGCGATATTTTTGTATCGCTGCACTGACAACACTCTGATGAGCTCCCTGGACATGCATCTTCTGAGCATAGCAGTTGTCATTAGTGTCGACGAGGTGGTCACAAAAAGCCATGGATATTACGTAATACGGCACCAATGCCGAGTGAAGTAATATAACACGCTTTGTCCGCAAACTGTATACGATTGTTGCGTAGAGGAGCATAGGTCAGCTGATGACAGGACTAGATAGGTTGAATGCAACGCAAGCCAACGAGCAGGCGCGCTACTTCTTCCCTGCTTTGCGCTCCTTGCGTTTCCGACCTATGAGGGCTCCCACGCTCTGACCAGGTGTCTTCGATCCTTCCTTGGAAGATTTGGAATCGTCTTTTGTGGGCGCAGACAGTCGCCGTTTCTTTGGAGCACGTTCTTCGCGTTCTTTGGTTTTCGACGCGGCCAGTTTTTCCGGCTCTTTCGGAGCGGTTTGAGGTCCCTGGATAAAAAGTTCGGACATTGATCAAAGAAATATCTGAAAGCGTACCGAAACTCGGTCCTTCTGAAGAGTATTGCGCCGTTGGATGGTGGTGATGTTTTCAATTGAAAACTCCACAATCAGAGAACCTTTGCTCTTTTTGGCACCTCCCTTGCCCGCTTCTTCCTGCAGTCTTTTTAATCGCGAGTCATCTCTATCCCCGTCCGGTTTGGCCTTCTCCGCTTTGATTAAATCCTTCAGTTCATCCTGCCACCATGTCTCGAAGAGCGGTCCTGCTGCAGCGTTGTTATTCGCCCACCGCAGCACGCGTAACGCATCGGCATGTTTGTGCATCTCGACGAACCCATACCCTTTGCTCCTGCCTTTGCCTGTAACAGGATCCACCCGCTCCGCTTGACGAACAATCTTAGTCTGCTTGACTCCCGTTCGTCGTCCCAACAACATCTTCTTCGTCATCTTCTTCTTGGCGACCGGTTCGCCCTTGTTGCTATCCTCCTCCTCCTCCTCGAGCTCCGCCAGCTCGTCGACGCTCAGCGGAGTTCTGAGTTCCTGTTTGACGTCGTCCTCGAAAGCACGGACGGCGTGGATGGCGAGCCGTTTAAGCAATCGCTCCGTGACGAAGATCGGAATTTGACGAACGCTAAGCCGAGTCTTGGAAATGAACAGGGAGGGATTGGATTTCAGTAGTGCGCGTCTGGCATTGTAAGATGATGTTCGCCGTTCTATTTCAATCGGCGTGAGTGTATCCGCTGCTGGAGTATTCGGCAGAATGACTGTGTACTCGGTCAGCCGGTCCTGAATCTTCATAAAAGAAGCACTTGCCTCCTTCGCGCAACAGGTACATGTTCCGCTTGTCAGCCTTTTCCCGCTTTTTCTCGCCGTCTTCTTTCAGTTTCCCTGCTGCATCACGAGTTACCGCCCGGACAACGTCAAGCGTTCGCCCGTGGAGAACAAGACTCCGAGCAAGGGTCGAAGATGGGTCGGGAGTCAAGATAGAAGGCAATATGAAGGGATTTTTCTTCGGCTGTAGAAGGTACTTTAACGGAGAGCGAATGAAAATTATGTACAACGTACTGCTTCTGAACCAGTTGTTTCCATTCGGAGTAGGTCACATTGGTCAACAACTTTGTCTGCATCCTCTTTGTTCCAAAAACACGCAAAGCCAGTGCCGCGAGAACGGCCAGTTGCATGGTCCATCGTGATCCGAGCGTAACGCAAAGGCCCGAACGCCCGGAATCTAAATTATACTGGCATGAGATATAATAAACGTCAGCAACGGAAGCCCTTACAGTGTCCGCAGCTCGTCCTCGGTAGCTGTGAACGGAACGTTGCGGACGAACAATGTGGTTCCCCCCTCGGGTGGTGGAAGTTGAGGTTTTATTGGCGTCGAGTCATCTTCCACGGCGTCCTCGTCGTCGCTTTCGTCGTCACTCCCCTCCCCGTCATGCACGCCCAAATTTGTATCGCTATCCCCATCCTCGTCGTCTGAGCTGTCGCTGCTGCTGCTGTCGCTTTCGCTGTCACTTCCGCTGCTGGATGCGTCCTCCATATCAACGTCCTTCTCGCCCTCCATTTTTGCTTTCTCCTCTTTCCACTTGTCCTTGCTCAACGCCCAGTCAACAGCAATGACCCTCTCCATCGCCCTTTTATCATCCACGACCTCCTCTTCCTCTTCGCCCTCCTCTTCTCCGGCGGCGTTGGCTTCCTTGAGCTTCATCTTCAGTTCGACACGCCGTTGCTTCTTCTTCTTCTGTTTGTCTGACACCATCCCTTCCGCCAATCCAGCGCGCACAGTCATGCCATTGCATCCCTCTATCGCCCTCTCAGCATCTTTCTTGCTCAACATCCAGACAAACGCATAGCCCTTGGTGCGGGCAGGGCCAGGCTCTTCCGTCTCGGGTTTCTTGCCCTTCGGCTCGGCAACAGGAATATGGATAGAATGGACGGGTCCATACGGAAGGAACACCGCCCGCAGATCTTGCTCCGTAGCATTGAATGGGATATTGCGGACGATAAGTCGACTCGCATTGCTGGGAGTGGCGGCAGCTTTAGCGGTCTTCTGGGATTTTCCTGCGGGTTTTGCAAGAGTGTCCAGACGCTTTTTGAGCGTCACGGAGAGTAGACAACCTTTGAAGACATGTGCATGAAGTTTTGCTACCGCCGTCTGGGCTTCCATTGCGGAATTAAACAACACATGAGCTAGGAAATCAGGGACCTGTGAGGAAGATGGAGGAAATATACGGAGTTGGGACGCACCTGTACTCGCGTCGTTTTCACCAGCATCATTTTTGATCGGCCATTCAACTTTTTCTGCGCCTGGAGACTTTCGGAATTTTTTCCACAGAGACTTTGAGTCGACCGGAGATGGCAGACCAGAGACTATAATGGTGCGAATGGCTAGAGGATCATAAGGCTGATGCGTGCGCGGTGGGGGGTCGGGGTTTTGGATCGGTTTTGACCCGCTCGACCTTTTCACCCTTCTCTCGTGGCTACAATAATGTCAGGACATTTTCACCTTAGATGAAATGTAACATTACCTTGGTGTCTGCCCATTGTACTCTTAAACCGCGGCCAACCAGGTTAATTCCGTCTTTTGAGATGGTTTCGAACGCAGACTGCGCATCCTCCTTCAGTGCAAAGGAGACATATCCTACACCTTTGGAAACGCCTGTTCCTGGCTCGAGAACAACAAATGCCGACCGCACTGGTGCAATGTCCGAGAAGAGGGTCTGCAAATCCACCGAGGTCGCAGTATAAGGGAGATTGGGAGACGAAAAGGGTGGATCTGAGTGAATATGAGTGTATTCCAATTTAATGAGTGAAGGAGTTGAACCCATGGGTGTCCTCGTCGCGTTCCTTGCGTTTTCCTAATGTCGACTCGGCCATAAGAGAATTTGTTTGTTTGGTTTTGTTGAATCTGGCAGCTCTTACGCGTTACGCGTCCCAGACTCAAACCACAATGGAGGCCTCAACATCGTCCGGCGCCATCGATGAACGCAGACAGAATGCACTGAAGAGTTACCGGGAGGTTGGTTGCCTTCTTACTTTTATTCTATTTATTCACGTCCGGCTTCAGAAAATGCGCTCCCATGAGGCAAGCAGCGAGAGTCTCAAGAATCGTGCGCGTCTGCATTGTTGTTCCTTCGAATAATGCTCACAGCTACGTAGTGCGTTTCTCGTTGAAGGACCTGGGAAAGGCGTACGAGAAGACGGAGGACGACATTAAAGCTGTCCAGTCCATTGGTCAAATCATTGGCGAGGTTATGAAGCAATTAGATGACGAGCGATGTTCGCTGCTTTCATTTCTCGCGCCCTTCATTTTATTAATTTCTTCTAGTCATCGTCAAGGCTTCGTCTGGCCCTCGCTATGTGGTTTCATACCGACCCACTCTTCCCGTGGCCAAGCTGAAATCCGGCACGCGTGTCGCCCTCGACATGACCACATTAACTATAGTCCGCATTCTGCCGCGAGAAGTGGATCCTATGGTGTACAAGATGAGTTTAGAGGATCCCGGAGGAGCTTCGTTTGCGGGGATCGGTGGATTAGGTGAACAGGTCCGAGAGCTTCGTGAGGTGAGCCACTTTTTCAATGGGCAACCCTCTCGCGTGACATTTTTCACTGTAGATCATCGAACTGCCGCTCTTGAATCCAGAACTCTTTTTACGCGTCGGGATCAAACCTCCAAAAGGTGTTCTTCTGTATGGGCCACCTGGCACAGGCAAAACATTATTGGCGCGCGCGGTCGCTGCAACATTGCAGACGAACTTCCTCAAAGTTGTGTCATCGGCCATCGTCGATAAATACATTGGAGAGAGTGCCCGTGTAGTGCGGGAGATGTTTGGGTATGCGAGAGACCACGAGCCGTGTGTCATCTTCATGGACGAAATTGACGCTATCGGTGGTCGTCGGTTCTCGGAGGGGTCCAGTGCCGATCGTGAAATTCAGCGGACATTGATGGAGGTGCGTGTTTTTTACAGGCAAGGTCCTGCGAATTAAATTCCCTCCAGCTGCTCAATCAAATGGATGGGTTCGACTCTCTCGGAAAGACGAAATTGATTATGGCCACCAATCGTCCTGACACCCTGGATCCGGCGCTGCTGCGGCCTGGTCGTCTCGATCGCAAGATTGAGGTTCCCCTACCGAACGAACAAGCCCGGCTCGAGATTCTCAAAATTCATGCGGCTCCGGTCAACAAGAGCGGAGATATGGACTACGAAGCCATCGTCAAGGTGCGCATGATGGTGCACGCATCACTGGACTATCGTTGATTCTATAAATTTTCCAGTTGTCCGACACCTTTAATGGGGCTGACCTGCGGAACGTTGTAACAGAGGCAGGCATGTTCGCTATCCGCGATGATCGGTCAGTTCTCTCTCTGTAATATGTCCCTGTTATTCATGTCTTGCCCAGGGAATACATCATACAGGAAGACTTGTCCAAAGCCGCGCGGAAGGTCGGTGAGGCCAAGAAGCACGAGAGTGAGTGAAATTAGTTTCAGAAAACTTCCCTTTTGACTCTTTCCCGTAGCCAAAATCGAGTATTCCTAGACATTCTTAATTATTATACTGCATGCCTGAAAGGTAGAATGTGTGAGCCTGAGATCGAGAGAAACCCTGGAAGTTGGCTGGAACCGTAGTGATTGCCAAGTTCTAATTGAGTCCCAATTAGGCGGGGTCAAACCTCCTGTCAGCTGATTGACGTCGGCGAGGAGTAGTTAAGTAGGAACGTTCTCGTCCCTCACCACCACCACCATGAGCTCCGCTACCCAGGACACTGCGTCTCCTCTTCAGCGCGTCGTTAGCCCGACCCCTTCGGCGAAAAAGCGGTTCACTGCTCTTCAGCGCATAAAGAAACTGGGCGGGAAACTCAAGCGGTCAAAGAAAGGCGACAAGATACCTGAAGAGTCCGAATTAGCTGAAGACGTCCCTGTCGCAGTGGAAGAGAACGTAGATGAGGCGCCACAGCTGCTGCTAGAGAGCACTGTTGACAGCGCTCAGCTCCCTTTCGAAACTCCGGAGCCCGACACTTTAGCGCAACGAATCCGCGCGCTCATAACCTCCCTACCTAACGGGTCTGTCCACCCTCCCGTCAAGGCAGACCCGCCTCCATTGGATCCTGATGGTCGTCCCATACCTCCCCCGAGCGCAACACCTATCAAAGATCCGAAACTCATCGCTCTGCTCTCGGATCCCGAATTTATGAATGGCTCGCTCGATGACGGGCGCCCCAGTGTTTGGGCTGCCTTGGAAGCTCTCGATGCGCCGAAATACCGCAAGCCGACCAGCAGCGATGATGCGCCTGGGCAATCCGACGGTGAGCCCGGTGATGACGACGTGCAGGCTCTGGGAGACGTGATGCTCTACTGTCCGTTGTTCCCTACGGATGAGTCGAAGGTCGAGCTTGCAAAGACGAATACCATTGAGGTCCCGTTGACCAAGGTGGACACGCTGTGGCAGTCGAGGTGGAATTTCCTTTGGTCCATGACGGTCGGGTTGGTAAAGCAACCGCCCCCGCAGACGAAAGTCGTCACGACTTGGGTTCCCTCCAAAACCAAGATCTCATTCCAGGCGATGTGGTGGGGTTACCGAATGTTCGTTCACATTTTTTTTACATTTCACGGAAGAATATGAATTTTATTTGTGGAAATCAGGTACTTGCCCCCTCCAGTCATGGCTGAACTGAACGAGGATGAAGCTGAAGTGGTGAAGATTGCGACCACGATTACGGGGGCTTTGACATGGTTCCTCGCGAATATCAGCCCCGCCGCGGTGCCACCCCCTCTTCTGCCCGCATTCCTTTTGCTTCAGAAATTAGGACCATACGTAGGGTACATTGTCGGTCTCGCCATGATATGCTGGTTCTAACCCGTCGCATTCAATCTAGGTACATTGGCACGTTCATCTCCTGGATTTGGGGCGCGATCCAAGGCGCTGACAAAGGTACTAACTCCTTTGAAGCTACTGTCAGCATAATTAACCCATCCTCCTTCCCTAGGGTTGGGCGTCACTCTTACTGCTACTTGGTTGTTGCCTGTGGCCTTGATTCCTTCAGCCATAAAGGCTCCAGAGGCCGACGCTCCCCCGCCTACTACTCCGGATGCCCCTGTCCCCGCCCCTCCCGCCGATACTCCGGCTACCACCGTCCCACCCACGACGACACCTCCCACCACTACTGTGCCCGCAGCCGATCCTCTCCCGACCATGCCAACTCTTTCCACATGATTCTGACACGATTGCGACGATTATTCCTTATTCCTATATACTGGCTTTCAGCGACGAGATAATTGGACAGACTTGGTGTTACGACGTTACGATCATGACATACATACGAATTTCTCTAACGTAAATTTGTACTGGTAATTTTTTGGGTAATTCACAATGAGTGTTGTGTTACACTGTTTAGGTTTGCTTATTCCTCAACTCGACGTTTGTGGGCACAAACAAGACGCGTCTCCTCCTCATCATGTCCGACCCCAGCGACGTCGTGCTTCCGATCCCAAATCTCTCTCTTGCCCAGAACCTTTTCACCCTCTCGAATCCTTCTCTTTCCCGCTTTCATGATGAAGCGCGCGCCGCACTCCTCGAGGGAATCCAAGCGAATGAAATGGGTCCATGGTACCGTGTTCTAACGCAAGCACCTGCTGCCTCTACTTCGGAATCTCCGGCGTCGCAGACCCCGGCACAGTCCTCTTCCTCCGCGCCCGCCGCAGTTCCTACTGCCACGGTAATGCCATTTGACGCGACCATCTTGGAGGAGCTAGAAAAGAAAAACACTGCAACTTTGGAGAAACTGGATGAACGGCTGAAGCATGCCCAGGAAACAGAGGGGGAGTCGGAGATCAGCGATGCCCTGAGAGGTCGCGCCAATTACCTGACCAAAATCGGAGACAAGGTGAGCAACGATAGGCTCGTTCGCGTCCGTGCTAACACTGATTTTTCTAGGGCGCGAGTGCCGCCCAACTTCTCGCATTTGAGAAGACGCCTGGTGTCGGCTCACGCATAGACATCTCTTTAACTCTCGTCCGTATCGCGTTTTTCTGGGGAGACCGAGAAGATATCACCAAATATCTGAGCAAGGCCGAGGTGTACGTTTCAATATAGCTTCCTTGCGCAGTGCAGTGCAATGACACATTCTTCTTGCAGTCTCATTGACGAAGGTGGCGACTGGGACCGACGGAATAGGCTGAAAGTATACCGTGGTCTATACATGCTATCAATCCGACAGTTTGTACGGATTTCGTTGCTTTTTCATTCTATCTGCTAACCGTGAATGTAGAAAACCGGGGGGGATTTATTCATAGACGCACTTTCTACATTCACAGCAACCGAACTCATCAGTTACAACGATTTCGTGGGGATGACCGTGATAGCTGCTGTGCTTGGCCTGACGCGCGTCGAACTAAAGAAGAAGGTCTCTGCGTCCTCTATCCACCTCAAAGACATATTCTGACATTACCCAGATAATCAGTTCTCCGGAGGTCAGCCAAGTCTTGCCTGAAATTCCCTTACTCGGAGACCTCGTCAACAATTTATACGCTTGCCACTACGACAAATTCTTCCAAGCGCTCGGTGAGCTTCTTTAAATTGTCCGCGTCCGCTAGTATTCAATGTCGTTCGTCAGCTCAACTCGAGCAAACGCACCTCCTTCCTTCGCGCATTCTTGCACCACACACACGGTACTACGTACGCGAAATGCGCATACTGGCCTACAGTCAGCTCCTCGAAAGCTATCGAAGCCTGACCCTGGAAAGCCTCGCCGGCGCCTTCGGCGTCAGTGTCGAGTTCATCGACAAGTATGTCGTGTATTTTCATCTTGATCGGGACGCCACTCATAATGTTTATTTGCAGCGAGATCTCACGTTTCATCGCGGCCGGTCGCCTACATTGCACTATCGACAAGGTGCATGGAAAGGTAGAAACGACAAGACCACTCAAAAAGAATGCACAGTATGAGACCGTCGTAAAGCAGGGGGATGTACTGCTCAATGAGGTGCAGAGGTTGTGCAAGGTTCTGTATTAGTACTTTGCTAGAATATTCAACTGCTGTTTAATTTCACAAGCTCGATATCATTCCGGGTATATTGCTACACGCCAGAATGCGGTGTCGGTATAATCACACCGTGGTTAGGTTTCTACGCAAATTTCCGAATAGCAGCTTGATGGTACAAATTCGCCATCAGGCATCATTTGATGGTAGCCTTCGTTTTTCACGCTTAGACCGACCGGAAGCAAAAGCAAAACAATGACATTTTTCGAGTACGTGTACAACTCTTTTCGAATCGTTCATATTTCGGAATGAGATCATCTGCCCCTCAAGCGATAGAAATCTTTTTCGGCGCCTGCTCAGGAGTGCTCTTTGGGAAAGTGACAGTCAACACCCCATGTTCCATCGCAGCCTGGACTTCGTTCTCCTAAAGTGGTAATATGTTTAGCTTTTGACAGATTTCATTCGTCAGATGCACACTTGCCTTGACGCCCTGGGGGAGGGTCAAAGTTCGGCTGAACTTGCCGAACTTGCGCTCGCGAATCGCGTACCCGTCCTTCTCATGCGACTCGGAGATCTTGCTCTCGGCGGACACGGTCAGCCGGCCGTTGTGGCACTCGATCTGCACGTCCTCTTTCTTGATTCCGGGTAGCTCGAACGTCGCAGTGACGGTGTTGGTGTCTTTATTCTCGTGCAAGTCCATACTGTTTTCAAGTTAGACACACTAGAAAGGTTAGTTCTGGGAAATGCTGCATACCGTGGGCGGATGGCTTGCTGCACATCGTTGCTGTGACCCTGGCGCTGGACAGCTTGGCCTTGGTTGTTGTTGTTGGAGAAACGACCAAAGCTGTCGTTGATTATGCGCTCGACGTCGTAGAAGGGGTCGTAGTAGTATACAGACATGATTGGTAGTGGTAGCGGTACTGGTGGATGCGGAAGGCTTTGGTGTTCAAAGAGTAGTGAAGAATTGGGTGGGGCCAGGACGCTCGTCTTATATACCATAACATGTGCGTCGACAATACGCTGGAAAGTTCGAGAGTCTCTATTTCTCGCTCAGAGCTGCTGCGTCATCGGGTCGTGAAACCTCACAAAACTTTATTTAGAATATAGAATTTTCTGGATTCGTCTCGAGTCTCGATGTGAACCGACGCTGCGGCGACCAATTGGAGAACTCTAGAACGGTGTATTACTGCATGCAGGATGTGCTGTCGGCATATTTACACCGTGGTTAGGTTTCTATACAAATTTCTTTCGAATAGCAACTTGATGGTACAAATTCGCCATCAGGCATCATTTGATGGTACCCTTCGTTTTTCACGCTTGGACCGACCGGAAGCAAAAACAAAACAATGACATTTTCAAGTACGTGTACAACTCTTTACGAATTTCGGAATGAGATCATCTGCCCCTCAAGCGATAGAAATCTTTTTCGGCGCCTGCTCAGGAGTGCTCTTTGGGAAGGTGACAGTCAACACCCCATGTTCCATCGCAGCCTGGACTTCGTTCTCCTAAAGATGGTAATATGTTTAGTATTTGACAGATTCCATTCGTTAAATGCACACTTACCTTGACGCCCTGGGGGAGGGTCAAAGTTCGGCTGAACCTGCCGAACTTGCGCTCGCGAATCGCGTACCCGTCCTTCTCATGCGACTCGGAGATCTTGCTCTCGGCGGACACGGTCAGCCGGCCGTTGTGGCACTCAATCTGCACGTCCTCTTTCTTGATTCCGGGCAGCTCGAACGTCGCAGTCACGGTGTTGGTGTCTTTATTCTCGTGCAAGTCCATACTGTTTTTCAAGTCAGACACACTAGAAAGTTTAGTTCTGGGAAATTCTGCATACCGTGGGCGGATGGCTTGCTGCACATCGTTGCTGTGACCCTGGCGCTGGACAGCCTGGCCTTGGTTGTTGTTGTTGTTGTTGTTGGAGAAACGACCAAAACTGTCGTTGATTATGCGCTCGACGTCGTAGAAAGGGTCGTAGTAGTAGACAGACATGATTGGTAGTGGTAGCGGTGGTGGATGCGGAAGGCTTTAGTGTTCAAAGAGTAGTGAAGAATTGGGTGAGCCAGGACGCTCGTCTTATATACCACAACATGTACGTCGACAATACGCTGGAAAGTTCGAGAGTCTCTATTGCTCGCCCAGAGCTGCTGCGTCTGCGTCATCAGGTCGTAAAACCTCATAATACTTTATTTAGAACATAGAATTTTCTGGATTCGTCTTGATGTGAACCGACGCTGCGGCAGCCAATGGGGGAACCCTAGAACCTCCGAGCTACGCCGTTCATAGTTCTCAGAGAGCTGTCCAGAGCGGCGCAAGAGGGCTCAAGACATGTAACCTGGACCGAACCTGGACTCCGAAGCTTGAAAGAGCCCTCGGTAGCAGTACAGGTACAGAAACTAGCAAAGGGTAGATGGTTCGAGAACATTCATGGCCGATGCACCAAAGTGCTTGACCAGGATTGAGAAAGGCCCCAGTTTGTCCCGACTCGACGAGTCGAGGCTCGGCGCTAAAACTTCTTGCCGAGAGCTATGCGGAATGCTCAGAATCAAAGAACCATGTCTAAAGATATACCACTGCCCTACGGGTTGCTTCGGAGCCTATCTATGCCCTGGCTCAAGTCAAGAATAGTCAGCCAAGGGTCCGTGAACACAGCCAAGAAGTTGAGTCAGCGGCTCGGATGTAAGACGCAAACTACACCGCCACACTTCTTAAGCACTTTAACTCGACCACCACAACCTACCTCCCTACCTCCCTACCTCCCTTTACCCTTCTATCTACTCTATCATGACCGACGTTGACTGGGATTCTAAACTCACTATTGGCTCCAAGCGTACAGTGGCCAAAGTAACCCGTAAAGACTCTGAATTGAATGGTGCGTGTGCTTCCCGCCCAGTTACAAGTCGCTGACATCGAATACAGCTGTGCGTGTGCTCTCGCCGTACGTTTCTAGCTATACTGACGTTCAATAGGCCCGAAGAACAGGCGCAGTCGTCGGAACGGACAAAAAAGTGACTGCTGGCGGAAACAAAGCTCACCAGGGTCGGTGGCCTCTTATGCTCCCCTGTTTGCATCGAGCTCATTCTCTGTAGGCACCGACCACCAGCGTATAGCCAAACTCGACCGAGAGAACGAGGTTGCACCCCCCGCGAAGATCGCACCATCAGTCGGACGCGTAAGTATCGCCTGTGGGTTCCAGCCTCGTGTTTCGCTGACAATGTACAGGCCATCCAAGACGCCCGCATGGAACTCAAACTGTCTCAGAAAGACGTGGCGCAGAAGATTAACGAGAAGCCGTCCGTCCTGCAAGACTACGAATCGAGCAAGGCCATTCCCAACCCCCAAATCCTGGGAAAGCTTGAGCGGGCACTCGGAGTCAAACTTCGTGGTACGTGGCCATCCATCTCTCAATATCGCCAATCACTGACACGGCATTCAGGGTCAGAAATTGGGAAGAAGCTGGAGGCGCCGAAGAAATCGTAATTGATTTAGTCCCCGCCTCCACCCACCGACGTGGTTTCCATTTAGTTTCCTCAATTGTATAGACTTTTCTGTTACTCGCATGGTTTTGACTCCTTTTTGCATCGAAAGCAAGAGAACTGCAAAGATAAGAATATGTACACGCGCTATGCTACAGGAATCTAGTGCCACATCATGCAGGCTGGTCACCCTCCGGTGAACCCTTTGTACGTGCGTCAGGATACAGGGGTTGGTTGAAGCACCAAAACCACTCACATAAGTGATATATTCTGGGCTTTCGCATGCTTTGTACTCCTTCATCAACTCCTCGCATGTTGCCCTGGCGAGACAAATGAGCTCCGGAACGAAATGCAAAACGGACGCCCCAACCTTGCATCGTCAAACTCTTCCAGATTATTTTCGAACATTCTCTCCTTCTTGTACTGCTCCAAAAATGCATTTCGCTTCCGGAGCTTGTCGAACTGGTCAAGCATCCGCTTGAACAACTAAAGCGACAGTTGAGCGCATAATAATAGGAATAGATTCAGCGATGACTGACCGACGCGATGCTAGTGTGGTTAGCCAGCATCAGACCACTGACGCGGTGGTTGGATGCGATGTACGGTGATTTGCGGGTCAGCGCCACTTGTATTGAAGCGGGTCCCCATGGGATGAAATTTGCGAGCTGGCGTTCACGTATCCGCAGGAGTGATTGATGAACCTTGAGCATAATCGGTCAGTTCTGACCCACCAAGCAACGCGTTGAGACCATACATCGGTGGGGTCGACGTCGCCTTGAATGATGTTCAGTATTGATATGTAGCATGCAGTTTTGCTGGGTGTGGTTGAAACCATGCGGTTTTTGGGCTGTAGCAAGCGCCGCATTACGTCTAGAACGGTGGTTCGTCGAATGGGCTTTGCCTGCTCTGGATTTAGTTACGTCCGACGGTAAAAAAAAAGAGAGCATTACTTTGTCAATTTGATCACTTGTGAAGGGGGTATAAGATGTCATCAGGAAATGACACCGGGGGGTGGGGATGAGGGAGGCGATAATGCCAACCAAGTCGTTGTTCATGTAGCCGGGATACCGCAGCGTCTGGGTGCTAGCTGCCATTACGGTTGCAACCTACGAGTACATTCAGAATGGAAGTCAAAGAGGTCTGAAGATCAACGCACCAGCTGATTTGTTTGGTCAAAGGTAGGTGTCTGGACGTGTAAGCGGTCGGCAGAGATTCGCGCCAGAGCACCATTGTCCAGAACCACTACAGAATCGGCGTGATTTACAAGCCGTTTGAGTGTCAGAATCGAGTTATAGGGCTGCACCACGACGTCCCCCTCTTGTGCATTGGGGAACACGCTATAAGTCTGAATCAGCTTCTTGGGAAACTTGTCGTTCAGCCGTTCAAGCAGGAAGGAGCCAAGACCAGAGCCGGTTCCGCCAGCAATGGAGTGCATGGCCATGAATCCCTGGAGAATGTTAGCGAAACGCGGCAAGGAGCTATCCCCACGCACCTCGAGCGAATCGCTGCCCTCTGCTTCACGGTCAATCATCTCCATGACCTCCTCGTATATCTTCTCCCCCGCCGCGTGTCCCTGTGCCCAGTTGTTTCCAGCGCCACCTCCATCCTTGGAAACAAAGATGTTCTCCGGGTTATAAAGGTTCGCGTATGGGGAGGTCAGGATGTTGTTGATCACCTAGGTGGCGCGTCTCAGCGATTCGAACGCGTTTTAATAGGGACTCGTGTACCCTGGGCTCCAGATCGACGAGAATGGCGCGAGGAATGTAGTGTTCGTCATCTGCCTGGTAGAAAAACACATCCTTTCTGTCACCTCCTTCCGTTGCCCACTCTTCAAGGATGCCCTCCTTGTTGATACCATGCTCCGCGCACAGGCGCTGCCAGAATACGGATCCCACTGGGTATCCATTAGAAATATTCCCGGCGCGTGGTAGATCTCTCACTTTGGTTTCCACATTGCCCCAGTTGCAAAGTGACGATTTCTCGAGGCATTCTTCAGGGATGAGGTCTACAACAGGAAAGATAATAGATTTGTGCTCGCCGCGTCGCGTCTGAAGCGTGACTGTTCGTGACTGTGACATCATTCCTTCCGACTTTCTCAATTTCGAGTGGCATGTCGCAGGCGGTTGGAAACGCACGTAAAATCTGGCTTTGGTAACTTCACAAGTTCACGATTGTTTGTAGACTGCTCTTGCATATGCCAGGGTCTGGCACCACGTCGATGCAACGGACCGAATTCTTGGAAAACTGGCTGAGCGGATAGCGTTGGTCCTCATGGGAAAACACAAGCCTATCTACGATCCTGGAGGTATCTTATGCACTGCAGAACTCTGACCCCAGAATTAACGGGAAACCTCGGCAGTTGACTGTGGAGACTATGTTATTGTCACCAACTCGAGAAAAGTCCAAGTCACTGGGCGGAAACGCGAGCAGCTGTTATACCGGACGCACTCGATGTACCCCGGCGGACTGAAAGAGACTCCCTACAAGGCGATGATGGTCAAGCGACCAGAAGAAGTGCGTCTTTTAATATATTCTGGGTGCTCTTTTTGACCGTGTATTCCTTCCAGATTATTCGACATGCGGTTGCAGGTATGTTGCCCAAGAACAAGTTGCGCGACCGCCGACTGGAGAGGTTACGGATATTCCCTTCGCACCACATGGGCAAGATGGGCGGGAATATTATGCGGAGTTGGGACGACGGAACTCTGCCGCCAGATTGGGATCCAACCATTCCAACCACGACGATGACCCTTCAGAGTAGATTTCGTAGCAAGCCCGAGTGAAGCCTGCTGTAGATTTTCTTTCTTGGTGAACATAAGTCCTTGAGAGCCCCGACTGCGATAAGAATTCCTCTACTTCCCGATATATAACTATTACGGACGGTTTGCTGCAATTTGCAAAATTAATGTCACTTTGGAAAAAAAAAAAAAAACAGAGGGCGGGGGCGCTCAGCAAGGCAGGTTCGAACTCGTCACGCGCGATCATTTTACATTGATGCGCCATCAAACAACCCATCACGCGATGATTTCTCTTATTCCATGGGCTTTGGCTACATCTAACAGCAATCAAGCCTACAAATGGGCTCAATATGATATTTTGGATCATCGGAGGAGGTATTTTAAGGTCCATGCATGCATAGCACAGCACACATCATTTTCTTTTGTGGTTCATGAGTATCTAAAGCTCTTCTGCTCCGACGTCGCAACGATTTCCCCGACCCCTTGCCCTTTGCACGTTCTTTATTCTGGGCAAGCTTCGCGGAAACTTTCAACACACGTACCCGGCAACTCTTCCTTTAGCTCATCTACAGTTCGAACGCTGTTCGACCTTCTATGCACTAGTCCTCGTCATACATTCTACTTCAGCCAGTATCCCTGTAAAAGGACAATGGAACCGCCGCCCGACCTAAGGTCAAAAAAGTCGACTGTCCGTTTGTTGAGCGGTATATGCAGTGCCTGCGCCGATGGGGCGAGTAGCTGGGCAACCAGCAAGACGGCAGGGAGTGTGTACATGACCACAGATTCGCAAGAATGCAGATGAACCGCCTTGACAATGAGTATTCATTGCGTTCCGTTAAATAGCCAACGTTGTATCGCGGCGAAGCTTCCTGCTTCTGGGATAGCATATGGAAAGATGCTCTCGGCAAACGCGAACCTGCTAAGTATATAAAAAGAACAGGCTCGCGAAATGCGTGTGAAAATAGAACTTTGCTGCATTGGGACGGTTGTGTATCTCGACGCTAAACTGTTGCATCTAGACTAATGTAAAGGCGCAGTCACGGTGCAGAAAGAAAAAAAGTGTGACAAACGCGACAACTACCCGCATTCTTCCATACCATGAAGCCAACAATGCCGCTCATTTTTGCTCAACCCACTCCCAAGAGGTAAGCAGCGCTATACTGACTATTTACACCTCTCATTCCTTTCCAGCCCGTCCGATGCACAGACGGTACCTGATCCGCCGTTTTTGCCCGTGCCACCCAACTGCCAGTTCTATGGTTGGATCCTTGAGCCTACGCTCTTCGGCGAGGGAACAATCATTCTCCCTTTCAGCGACGGGAGCACGACCACTCTCCAGCGTCCAACGACCGAAGCACAGGCACGGGACACGTTTGAGCTTGTCGCGCGCGGGGTGGGGCTTACGAGTATGTCATGCATCAAGCCTTCCACCGCAGAGAGGCCCTGTACTGCGAGCTTCGCCGAATCTGCGCAAGATATCGGCGTCCGGTCCTACTTTGGCAAGAACCTAATCCCGTCGGCCGCGAAGTTTGAGCAGGTACAGCAAATTTTGCATTTGGTGAAGGATGTAGAATGGATCCACACGAGTCGTTATTCCGCACCGGTATGCTTACATATAGTCCATCCGCACTGGGCTGACAGTCTGAGTTAGTTTGACAGAATGAGGAGTTTGATCGCGCCTTCGATGAATCCGTCCCACCCCTCAGTTTCGGCCCAGATTGCAGGACGCTTTCCTCCGAGGGTACGCAGACATGTGCTTGACAAGATCTCGACTTTGATTTTCTCCTAGGATTAGAGCTTATTAGTTGACTTTTACCAAGTCGCTGTAAATTATTTGATTGGCTACTCCACACTTTTTAGCCAATGGGAGAATTTACAGCGACTTGGTAAAGTCAACTAATAAGCTCTATTGGAAGTCGTTGGACTTTGTACACGTATAGAAACTCTCCTTTCGTTCCGTAATAATTATTAATTATTACGGACGAGTTAAATAAATAATAAATTGGCGTTATCCACTTTTCTGAAAGCTAAATAAAGGCCAAACAACGCGTAAATTTGCGCGTTCTCAGGCTTCTTTTCGAATCTCCACCATGCCTCCCAAATCGTCCAAGCCTGACGATGGACCCAAACAGAAAAGTCTCATGTCTTTCTTCGGAAAGGCCCCTGCAAAGCCTGCGCCCAAGAACACACCGTCTGGCGCGTCCAAAGTGCCACAGACCCCAGAATCCAAGCGCCCCGATGTCGCTATTCTCAACTCCTCTGCCGCTGCCTCCGCCTCTTCCTTTGGCGCAAGCAGCTTCAAGGAAACTCCTCCGACCAGCGATGGGGTGATAGACGTGGACATGGTCTCATCCGAGGACGACGCCAAACACGCGCGCGTCAAGACCGTACGTTCTCTCCCTCTTTGATTCATACTACTCTTGACGCGTTTAAAGGGTAAACGCAAAATCATCGTGGATGACTCTGACGAAGAGCGTATGCTGCAGTCGGAAGGAGGCAGCTCGGTTCACCAAGGATCATCCCCTGGAGACCCAGACGCAAGGAAAGGTAAGAAATACATTATGTTTCCTCACCGTCGCGTGTTCATTAGGTCCAGCACCCAAGAAGCCGCGTCTATCTGCTCTCCTTTTGGACGACGATGATGAGGAGGAAGTAGTGTCTGCCTCTTTCTCCAAGCGAATCACTCACTTCAAGAGGCCACCACCAAAAGCCGGTAGGAGCGCATATATTGTGCCTCTTGTTCTATACCCTCAACTCCTTTTCCAAGGTCGCAACTCCCGTTCTGCCACGTCGGATGACGATGCCGACTTCATTGAACCCTCCGACTCGGAAATCGAAACAAAGTCGCAAAAGTCGTTCAAGTCCGCTTCGTCGCGATCGGCTGGTTCTCGGCGCACGGATGTCTCGGACGACTACGAATCAGACGAGGAAGAAGAGAGAGGCAAAAAGTCCAAAGCTAAGGCAAATCCGCTGCGAAGAAGGCGACGCCAGCCAAGAGTACCCCTGTCGCAACTGGAACATCAGGCGGCCGCTCGTTCCTCACAGCAGCGGAGCGGCGTGAACTGGGAAAGAAGAAGGAGAAGAAGGAGAGTGAGAATGCGTTCGAATTTCTGCTGGATATCAAGGATGTATGCGTTATTTCATTCGTATCTGTCCTCCTGCCTTTCTCACCCTACCTGATTCTCAGAAAGACGGTGTCCGTCCCGGAGATCCCAAATATGATCCCAGAACCATCTACATCCCACCCAAGGCTTGGAAAGACTTCACCCCCTTTGAAAAGCAGGTGCGTGCTACAGCAGTTTTTCGGTATCCATTTTGTTGACTAGGCTTCAAACAGTTTTGGGAGGCGCGACTGCCACTCCATTCCCCGTTTCTATTGTTCTGACCTCATTCTCGCAGATCAAGCAGAACCACTATGACACGGTATGCTAGAGGTTTCTGTGCACAACTTGTGGCTCACATGTTTTGTTTGCAGATTTTGTTCTTCCAGAAAGGGTATGTCGAACATCGTTTCCCGCGACTGACTCTTCACACTTGTCTCGGTCTATAGAAAGTTCTTAGAGGTGCATTCGTTCTTTATTTCAAATGAACAAGTTCTAAGGAACATTAATCTAGCTATACGAAGATGACGCTCGCATCGGACACCAAGAGTTTGACCTCAAGCTCACACAGAGAGTGAAAATGTCCATGGTACGTGAAGAGGGCCTCAACTCTGCGACATCTCTCACTATTCTTACAGGTCGGTGTTCCCGAGTCGGCATTCAATTTCTGGGCTGCGTGCGTCCCTTCATTGAATATTCCATATCTCTGTCATTAACACTCACCACAGCAAGTTCCTCGGCAAAGGTATGAACTGTGCATTCTAGCCGCGGCGGTGCGGGCTGACGACCACCCTCCAGGCTACAAAGTCGGCAGAGTGGATCAAGCCGAAACAGCTCTTGGCGCAGAAATGCGTATGAAGGCGGATAAATCAAAGGGAAAAGTAAGCGCGGACAAAAACAAGGACAAGATTGTCAGACGGTTGGTCCATATTCGTCTAGTTCATTGGCTTGACATTGACTTGCGGTGTGTTCCCTCAGTGAACTCAACAAAGTGTACACGAACGGAACGCTTATTGACCCGGAGATGCTCAGCGATGACCAGGCTGGGCACTTCATCGCCATCTGCGAGGAGTTCCCAGAAGACGGATCGGACTCTACTAGCACCTTTGGGATTTCCGTCCTAGACTGTTCGACCTCCCAGTTTAACCTCAGTGCGTTCGAAGACGACGTGTGCCGTACAAAGCTCGAAACACTCCTAAGGCAGCTGCGGCCCAAGGAGTTACTCTTCACAAAGGTATACAGCATTTACGCTATCCTTAGTGTTGCCTAATCCTGCTGTATCAGGGAAAGCTGTCAGTATCGACCATGCGACTTCTCAAGTCGATTCTTCCCGCTGCTTGCTTGTGGACGGGTCTGCGAGAGGTGGAGGGCTTCGGATACGATAAAACGATGACGGAGCTGAAGAAATTATACCCTGTTACTGACACGGATGACATGGATGAAGATGCGATATTGCCTAGCAGCGTCCCCGAGCCCATTAGAGAAATGGCTTTCTCTCGGACTGCTATCGAAGCCCTAGGATCTATGATATGGTAACTGTTCTGGACCAACGAGGACGTGTTATTGACCCCGAGTGCGACTACTGCAGGTACCTTCGTCAACTCAACATCGACAAAGATATCCTGAGCATGCGCAACTTCAACGTGTATGATCCCATGAAGCGGGGACAAGGCTTGATCCTTGACGGGCAGACGTTGTCGCACATCGAGGTGAGGATGTTTTTGGGGCTCTGACCTCAACTAACACGACCGTTAGGTCCTTCTCAACAATGAGGGTACTGAAGAGGGGTCCCTTCTCAAGTTATTGAGCAGATCAGTCACACCATTTGGTTTGTTTCTGCCCGTCCTCTCCATTTCGTATCGCGCTGACGAAGGTCCTGTTTCAGGCAAACGTCTTTTCCGGATCTGGCTCTGCATGCCATTGAAAGAAATTTCCGATATCAACACCCGGTAAGGTTTTGTGTATGATCTATGTTATGCACCATCTAATTTAGCATAGCCTCGATGCAGTTGAAGATATCATGAATCACCCCATGTTCGAGAATGACTTCATGGAGATTGCCAAAGGTCTCCCTGACCTGGAGCGCATCGTGTCCCGAATCCATGCCAAGAATTGCAAAATCAGGGATTTCTTGAAAGTCCTACAGGCATTCAAGAAGCTAAGCCGTGGACTGAGCGAGATGGCTAACACTGCCGAAAACTTTGACTCGAAAACGATATTCGGATTGCTTCGTGGCGCCCCAGATTTGATGCAAAACATCAAGAAAGTACAAGCCATGTACGAAAAACCGGAGTCAGAGAAAGGTTGCAACGATCTTTTTATTTCAAACTCAGCTAATACATTTCCAGACGCTACCGAGCTCGTTCCCCAGGCTGGCAAGGATCCCGTATACGACGAAATCATGGCAGAAATCAAGGGTTTGGAAACCGAGCTGGACGAGGAATTGGAAGGTTTCCAGAAAAAGCTCAAGTGCGTTCGAAACGTTCCGGGTGTTGCTTGCTCACAGGAATTCCACCAACTAGAATTAAGCTGTCGTGGCATCATAGTGCCCAAGGAACCAAGGTGCGCGAGTGGTGCTGAACCGGTACCGTCGATGTTCAACATTGTATAGGATATCTATCTGGTCGAGACGAATGCCGGCGAGAAGAATATACCCAAGGACTGGGTCAAGACCCAGTCATTGAAGGTACGAAAATTCGTTATCGTAAAATGATGATCGCTGGAGTCTCCTCTGCAGGCAAAGACCCGCTATGTGGCCGGATCTCTCCAGCCCACCGTCCGCGCGCTCAAAGAGGCTAGAGAGAATCGCAACGCGGCCATCAAGGCTTTCAAGTTCCGCCTCTTCGCCGAGTTCGACACAGACCGATCAATTTGGCTCCGCGCCGTTCGAGTATTCGCAGAACTCGACTGTTTGTTCAGCTTAGCCAAGGCTTCTGCCGCCATCGGGGAGCCCTCATGCAGACCCGAGTTTGTCGAAGGAGATTCGGCATGGGTAGATTTCAAGGAGCTGAGGCACCCGACGCTTTGTTTGAACGCCAACTTGAAGTCATTTATTCCCAATGACATCAAGCTCGGCGGCGAAAACGGCAACATTGCATTGTTGACTGGTAAGTAACAGTCTCAGCCAGGTCTGCATTTACTCATCGCTCCCGCAGGCCCTAACATGGCGTAAGTTGAACAGTACGGAGTGTTTATGCGATATGCTTATCATTATTATTTGCTCCTCAGAGGGAAATCCACTGTAAGCGTCCCTCAAGGGCTAACAGGTTATACTCACTCTTACTAGGTGATGCGTATGACTGCTACGGGTGTGGTATGCATTCCCATAGTTGGCGGGATGAGTTCGACAGCTAATATTCGAGCTCGCAGATAATGGCTCAGCTTGGGATGCTCGTTCCGGCCGCCAAAGCACGGTGAGACTTTTCCATATATTACTTTCCCAGATATTTATATAGAAAATTTGCAGGCTGTCTCCTGTTGACGCTATTTTGACTCGTATGGGAGCATATGACAACATGTTTTCGAACGCCAGCACCTTCAAAGTCGAGCTCGATGAATGGTATGTCACTCTTTTATTTTGATTACCTTTCTCCGACAAATCATGTTAGTTGCAAAATCCTCCGCGACGCTACTCCCAAGTCCTTGGTCATACTCGATGGTGGGTTTAAATTCCAGGCCAACTGTACCAATCCTCATTTATTTTGGCAGAACTTGGCCGAGGTACTTCAACTTACGTAAGTTATGTTTGAGTTGTCTGCGGAACCTCACTAACTCGGCTCTTTAGGATGGAATGGCGATTGCAGGAGTACGTTTGTACTCGATTTATTTTGCTTTATTCATCTTTGTGCAGGCCGTGTTACATCAATTGGCGACCCACACTTTGCCGCTCTCGATTTTTGCCACTCATTATGGGTCCCTCACGGATGATTTCGCATATCACCCCAACATAAAGAACGTCCACATGTCGACCATTGTAGACGATGAAAAGCGAGACGTGCGTCACATTTGAGATCATTGTACTGTGTACTAAATCGAAGCCCAGATCGTTTTCCTTTACAAGCTCGTGGAGGGTGTAGCAACTTCCTCTTTTGGTACTCACGTTGCCAACTTGGCTGGGGTTCCTTTGGGAGTCGTAGAAAGGGCGGACCTCATCTCCAAGAAGTTCGCGCAACAGTTCAAGGAAAAACTAATGGATAGACAGAAGAAGGACGCGACCGCAAGGCTTCCTCTAGTTGCGCAGGCGGACTTTGCCTACCTGTTCGGCTTGGGCACCGGAAAGATCGAAATGCCGACAGATCCCGCCCGGCGCAAGGAAGTCATGGCGAGATTGAAACAGACTGTACGCTGCTATGTGCAGAAGAAATAGAAACGACACGCTGGTGGTCTTAATGCTGTACATTAGTTGCTTTCGAAGATTTCCATCGGGTCTAATATATATTGGATCAAAGAGCATGGGTGGTGGTGCTACGAGACAGTGTATGAATTAGTGCCTTAAACAAAATGTGCGTGGTAAACAGTGTGTGATGTGGCCTTGAGCCATGTAGATGATGAGTGTGTGCGATGTTGGCCTTGAGCCGATGCGAAACCTCCTAATGTGATACAGTGTATGTGAGCCTAGATAACCGAGAGAAAACAAGACGATGGGTGACAGTCGGACAGAACGATGGTTGTGTGATTTTAGAACACGCAAGTAGCAAAAGTGCTCGTGAACTTGATGAGATCCGCGGAAAGGGAAAATAGATGTGTTTTAGAGTCGGCGAGAGTTGAAAGGAAGATGAGCGTAGATCAATTCTTGCGGCGAGGCAATTTCTTCAGCAACCTTGGACCACCCGCAGCAGGCACTGGCGGAGGCGCTGCTCCAATAGTAAACAAGGACCCTCCAGACGATGGCTGAGGGGGGGGCACGCCGCCAGCACTAAACGGTGAGGACGGTTGAGCGCCAAAGCTTGCCCCTCCAAAACCACCGGGGGTGGTTGGTTGGGGCAGGCTCGATGAAACGCCCGCTGGAGAAGCAGGCTGGCTCGATCCAAAGGAGAACCCGCTAGATTGCGGCTGGGGAGTGGGCGCACCGAATGAGAATGGCTGATTAAACGTCGAAGGACTATTTGGGGCTGAGCCACCAGTGGGTGTGGGGGCGAAAGGATTGGTGTTTGTTGCACCAAAACTAAAGCTAGTCCCCATCGGCGGCGCAGACGGCTGGAACGAGAACGAACCAGTCGTGGATGGCCGTGGCGGATCGGGGTTGGACGTTGTGTTCTGTCCAAAGGCGAACGGATTTGAAGGCGTCTGTGAGCCACCGAAGTCATTGCCAAAGGGTTTGTTCTCTACTGGAGTAGTAGCAGCAGCGAACGGATTGGGACTGGGTGAACTCCCAAATGAGAAGGGAGCCGGCGCAGGGGGGGCTGCACTTTGACCGAAGAGAGATCCAGACGCAGAAGGGTTGCTGAATGAGAACCCGCCGCCCCCGCCACCAAGGGTCGGCCGAGGCTCAGCTGGCTTGGTTTCCACATTCGCCTGCATGTCTCGCGTGGGACTCTCCTCCATCCTAAACTCCTGCATGTCGTTCCTCGGCGGGGTCACAGGCCTCGCTGTGGGTGCTATCACCGTCGGCGTCCCGAACGTGAACATGCCGCCTGAAGCGGGAGCTTTAGTCTCGGTGCTGCTGCTGCCGGAGCTGAACGAAAAAGCGGGAGTGCTGGGTGGAGCAGATGCTGCAGACTGTCCAAAGCTAAACGGAGCAGCCTTGCTACTCTCCGCAGCTACGGGTGCACCGAACGAGAAAGGTGATGGCGTGGCAGTGGCTGATTTAGGAGCCTCTTTTGGTCCTCCAAATGCGAAGCCGCCAAAGGCCGGCTTCAGTGTGTCAGCAGGAGCGACGGCCGAGGCGCCAAAAGGATTCGAGGTGGGCGCGGTGGCACCAAACAGAGAGTCTTTGGGCGCGTCTGCAGCAGGGGCAGGTGCGCCGAATGAAAAGCCAGATGCGGGCTTTGGGGCCAGACTTTCGATAGGAGCAGGTGCGGATCCGAAGCCCATGGAGGGCTTTGGCTGGGATTGTTCCTGGGGCTTGGAAGCTGATGCGGCTTGCAACGGCGCACCAAAAGAGAACCCACCAGGCGCCGGGAGCTTAGGAGCCTCAGAGCCGCCAAACAGAGAAGACGAGGCTGGCTCATCCCTTTTCGCTGCACCAAACGAGAACCCAATGGGCGCTGGGGCTTTGGAAATCTCGGAGCCGCCAAAAAGGGAAGACGGGGCTGGCTCATCCTTCTTCGCTGCACCAAATATCGAGACCGGCTGGGAGCCCCCGAAAAGTGACGTCGAGGAAGTGGCGGCAACGAATAGGGAACCGCTGCCGTTGACCTTGTCCCCAAAGAAAGAGGGTTGGGAACTATTATTGGCCTTGTTGTCCCTGTCACCTTCCCAAAGAGGGTTCTCGGTATCCTTGATAGGAGTAGTCCCAGGTGTGAGGGTCGAGGCGGGCGCAGGTGTAGATGGGAACGTCGAACTGGCGGACGGCTTGGGTGTGAAAAGGGAGTCCCCAGAAGGTGCAGAAGGAGGTGCGCCAAACGAGACCGGTGTGGCAGGAAGAAGAGAAGCGGCAGCAGGAGGAGCCTGCGACAGCAATTTACTTGTAGCGAAGAAATTGGGAACAGTTTGAGCACTGTTGGATGCCTCGGACGTCGTGTTAGAGACATCTGCTCCATTGCTCTGAGATCCACGATCGAAAGAGAACGCCGAAGATGATTTGGGTCGGGCCGGCGGGACAACAACCGGAGCGTCCACGGGGCTGGGCAGAGAAGTAGCTGTCTCAGTAGGGATAGACGGTTTGCCGAATGAAAAAGGCAACGCGGCGATGGGTGGTTCCTTGGCATCGACAATGTTCTGCTCAACTGGCTTGACATCCTGAAATGGTGCGCCTTGAGTCATTCCAACCAGAAGAAAGCGGAGAGAAAAACGAACCGGTTCTTTGGCGAAGCTGAACCCGGGCTTGACTTCGAAAGCTGGCAGCCTTTTGGCCGCTTCTTCCAACTCTTGCCGCTCCTTCGCGCGCTCCTCCTCCCCTTCCTCCATAGCGTCGTCGCCCTCGTCCTCGAAAGCAGCCGAGAATTTGGTTGACGGCCGACCGGGCCGAGCAAAATGTGTGCGGTGAGTTTTGGTGCGCCCCACCCGCAGAGAAGAGGTCGAGTAAGAAGCCGGCTGTGACGAGATCGCCTTTTGCCAGTCCGAGGGCCCGGGCAGCGGCGGAGGTACAGAGTCGGTTACCTTCGGCTTCGGCTCACTCTGGGAAGAAGTTGACCTGTTGTCTCCAGCCTGTTCTTCAGTGCGATGGCCGGAGTCTGCTTCGTCCTCCAATTGGACCTCCTTCATGCGTCTTGCCAACAACTTTTTCATGCCTCCCTCGCCAGCATAAGGCTTAGTCTCATTCACTTTTTTTGTTGCCTTGCTCGCTTTTCCTTCTTTTTCGGTGACGTCATCTGTGTCCAAGAAGCTATAGCTGCTCTTCCTCGCCAGCCCATTGGGGCGCCTATCGTCCCGCATCAGCAAAAGCTGTGATGAGCGCCGGGGCCGAAACATGTCTGATGGATCAGATTTGGAAATGTTGGCAGGGAACGAGGGGTCGGAAGGTGATGACGAAGTAGTCGACCGGAGGCGACTCCGGGTCGGTAGAAGGGGGGTTTTGTAGATATCGAGCTCGTGGAGGGCTCGCTCAGCAGGAGGCGGTTGAGACGCTAAATGACATTGGATGAAAAATCGATTTCTGGTTGAAGGGGCTATAAACTCACCGTTACTAGACTCTGCTTGTTGAGACTGTGAGCCGGAGCCGAAAAGAAGAGAGCTGTGCTGCCTCATCGGGGAACGAGTCTGTAACGAAATTAAGTAGTGTTGCCTGGTCAGATGGGTCGGACATACGCTTCGCCGGGATTCAACCAAAGAGCCCAAAGTCGAGGTCGAAGAGTGGCTCGATAAGCGATTTGACTGGGAATCGAGAGGTTGCCTGACGAATACAGGTTTGTGGGCGAGAGAGGACAGGGGGGGAGGCTCGGAGACCTCCCGGGGCTGCGCAGGCTGTGGGGTGAGGGACGTGCGCATGCGAAAGGAGCCGCGAGCAGCCGGGAGGGGCATGGAGAGATCGCGTGGGATAGAAGAAGAGGTACGGATGAAGGAGGAAGCCTCCATGGAGGTGTCGCGGTCGAGGGGAGTAAAAGTCATGGTGGCGTCGCGCGGAAGAGAGGTTTGGGGCGGGTCGATGGACATGGTGCGGGAGATACCAGAACGGCTGGCGGTGAAATTAAACGGGTTTACAGTAGCGGGTGCGATGTTGACGGAGGGAGAACGATAAAAATTATTGGTGTTATTGAATGCGGCGCCTGGAGGGTCTAGATAGCCAGAGGATGGCGCAGAGTATACCGGAGCAACATAAGGGGGCTCGGGATGGAAGTGGATCTGGCTATCTGGGCTTTTCACCCGCGCGCGCTTCGGTCGAGGAGCACCATCGACAGTGTCTGGTGCAACAGCGGACTGTGGAGGAGGCTGACGCCTGCGCTTTCCCTTGAGATCCGGGGAGTCGTCAAAGTCGTCCGTTGTGGCAAACCAAGTCAAGGGTGCGGTGACCAGATTTTTTATGGTGCCCAGCAAAGAAGAGTTTGAGCGGACAAGGGGCCTCCGCCGGGGAAGACTAGCAGCGCCTGAGCGGCGTCTGCTTGTGTTGTGGGAGGAAGAGGAAGACATGGGGATCATGGCAAGAGCACAAGCACAACAACCACTCAGGCCGGGGATGACCGCTCGGGACAAATGCGAGTCACAGTGACGGTCACGGTAGCGAGATCGAACGAACAAAGTTGAACAAACAAATATGAAACAGCGGCAGTGCAGCTGTTGCCGTCCACTGCCATGTCGGGCCTACCTATTACTGATAGGTGAATTTATGCGGCCTAGCAGGTCCATGTATTAAAGCGAACCACAGCGCTACCGAGGACGACTTGCCGGGCTACAACCCCCCTGCGTACGCTCAGCGGATTCAAAAATATATATAACATGCATTCATTTCAAGTTCTTACCAGATACGAGGTGGCGCGCGTGCCTCTTGAAGCGTTCAACTATACTCTCTCTCCCACATCTGACAATGCCCTCCTCCTGCTGCCTCCCCCAAGGTCCCCAGATTCCCACCCGCAGTACCGCATTTCCGTTTCTCTGAACTGTTTGAACCCCTTCTCTTCTATTACTACAGTCCGTCGGGGCGCCTCGCTCGACGGTCCTTTTGTAGGCGAAATCCAGTACGAGAAATTGACGAGAAATCCAATGCCCATCGTTGATTTGTGTCAGAATGGGCATCTCCACTCTTCCGGCCACTGTGTGTCTCGGCGACCGCCAGAAGCAGCTCTATGATGTGATGAGCAACTTGAAGACGGTCCGCACCAGGTGGACGTGGACATTTAGAGATGACCCGGCGCAACACATCCGATGGGAGCTGAATAACTTCAGTACTGGTGTTTTCAATGTCGGTGTAGACTCCACTCACCAACGAGATCCTAACCACCGCGGTAGTGTTTTTTTTGCCAGTACTCCGTATCCAGCTTCCACACATCAGAAAATTGCGCAATTTAAAGGCGCACCTTATACTCAGAACGGTACCGAGCGCACCCCACCTTCCATGTTGCGAATATATCCACAGGGACAAGTAGGTCATTCCATAGCGTTAATCTACCTTGTTACCGAGTATATTCAGGAACTGTTCGATGACATCCTCATCACGGCTCTTATTGTTGAGCGGAAGCGACTTCAACCGCAAACAACAGATATCGGGTGGAATTATTGAATTATTGAATACATTTGACCCTACCGAATCGTTTCAAACATTTTAAATCGTGTGGTCTGGAAGGGAAATGGATCGTCTTCGACGCCGATTTCTCTGCGGTGTAGTATGAGCATATATCAGTGCAAAAAGGCATCGAACGTACTCATCGGGCCCCAAGACACGCAGGCCGCGCACATGCGTGTCCTTGCCACCCATATGATTTGCAACCACGATTATTTGAAGAACATAGGCGTACACAGGTTTTCTTGTGTGAGCGAATCAGCAGCAAAACCAGATGCGGCAGTGGCTCGGTTGACATACAAGCCATCTCCGTCTTCAGTAGGCTCGGAGGACACATCGAAGGTAATCCACCCGTCCGGCCGGTCAAACGTGACCATTCGAACATCCTGCAGGTCGCTCGGGCCGGTCCCAGCACGAATAGCAAGCGCAGAAGGTGTATACGAGTCGTCTTGCGGATGACTGAGATATATACAAAGTTTCTAGGGCTTGGCTTTAGCTTAAGAAATGCGCAACCTCGAAGAAAGCCGCCTACTTGAATTGCTACCTTGCGCGGAAACTCAATGGTGACGAAGTGCGGCTGTGGCCCATCGGAGCTATACCAGAGCAGAAACAACTTGAGAATTGGGAGCACGTTGAACCACGAGTGACTGACTGCCAAAATGTGTCTGGATCGCCATCGCGCAGGCAGTCTGCGCCGAACCCAAATTTGAACGAAGAGACCGACCATTTAGCGCGCGAGGAAATGTCTGGCCACCGCAGCTGAGGAGGAGTCTTGTCGGCTAGTGGCATTTCAGTTGGTAGGCGCCTTAAAGTGTACGAGGAACCGACAAGAATGTAGCACCTCGGCGCGTCCCTCAATTACAGACTGAGCCATGGGGAACACGAGGACGCAGTAGAGGATGTGTAGCGTCGCGTAGCAGTGGCGAATGACGGGAGGAGAAGGAAAGACGTGACCGTGATCACTTTACAAATATGCCGCTTGCTCTCAACGACTATCCTCGCTATGGACGGCAGATGATCCTCGACGGCTTCGGGCTCCCTGGTCGGTATGAAATAGCGCGGCTGAATTCTCCGTTAATCCTGCCCAAGGACAGCTTAAACTACAAGATTCGTCCGTGGCTGTTGTTGGCGCTGGTGGCCTAGGGTGTCCAGCCTTGCAATACCTCGCTGCGGCGGGAATAGGTTGGCCTCACGGTTCGGCAATGCGAACACGGGTCTGAGCTCCACAATAGGACGAATCGGAATCATAGACCACGATACTGTCGAAGTGTCCAACCTTCAACGGCAGATACTGCACGATGAGCTGAAAGTCGGCATGCCCAAAGCAGAATCTGCTGCCAAGGCGCTCAGACAGTAAGCACATCCCCGTCCCACACCGCGGTTTCTCAATAAAGTTCCAGAATAAACTCAGGGCTTACAATCAACGCTATAAATGAAGCCCTGACGCCCGAAAATGCAGAGGAGCTCTTGTCCCCTTACGACGTCGTTCTCGATTGTACCGATAATGCCCCAACACGCTACCTTCTCTCCGACACCGCCGTGGCTCTCAACAAACCTCTTGTCAGCGGTGCTGCCCAGAAATTTGAAGGTCAACTCTGCACATACAATCTTGGGCCGGAGGGTCCCTGTTATCGATGTCTGTTTCCCTCACCGCCTGCGCGCGAACTCGTGGGCACCTGTGAAGAAACCGGTATTTTAGGTGCAGTGACTGGAGTGATAGGAAACATGCAAGCCCTCGAAGCCATCAAGATTATTACGGGATTGCATGGTAAGTTGACTATCCAAGCGTGCACCGTGTTTGTTCAAAAGTACAGACAAGAAACCGACCCTCCTTCTATTTTCTGCCCTTGGATCCCCCCCATTCCGAAGCATTAAACTGCGTTCACGAAAGCCGACATGCCCAGGATGTGGCACGTCCGCCGAGAAGATTGGCGAGATCAGAGAAATTGACTATCTCCAATTTTGCGGGGGCGCGACGCCTAATTGGGAGAGCAGAGGCCTCGTCGCCGGTGACCCTGGGCACCGAATTGGCGTCAAGGACTTTGGGAAGGCGCTTGAAGCCAGCCTTGATGAAATCACCCTTATAGATGTCCGCCCTACGACTGAATTTGGTATATGTTCCCTCCCTGGGTCTATCAGTGAGTGGCTTTGTTTTTTCTTTAGCTTTTCTCCCATAATGGCGCCAGACGTTCCCTTGAACGAGCTTCTGGCTAACCCGACTGTACATGTTCCACCAAAGGGAGCAGTATATGTCGTTTGCCGTTTGGGAAATGACTCCCAAATCGCCGCCGACGCGCTCAGAGGCGCGAAGGCGGTAAACGAAATAGTGATTAAAGATGTTGTGGGTGGGTTGAGGGCTTGGTCTCGGCGCGTAGATCCTTCTTTCCCTGTGTACTGATAAGTAAAGAAAATCCGTACTTAGAAGCTCTGCGCTTGCACTGCCACAGGTGCCGATCATGATTACCACGCGAACCGCAAGTTCGCAAAGCCTTGATGTTGGAATTTAGTGACGTGCCCACATTCTTTCTATGACAACCAATTGTATCCTCTGCACGTTCACTTCGGACTGTTGATCCCCGGAGGGGGGCCCTCTAGGGCCCTCTCGCTTCCATCAAGCCCATTGCTCTGTTTCTCGAATTCAGATCAGACCCAACCTGGACGACCCTAGACGACCATGCTTGTGGATCATCAGCGAATCGAATCAGCTGAGGACTACTTCGAAACTCTCACATATATATATCCTGTGTTCTGTGGATGCCTTTGCTAGCGTTCACCCGCCATCCCCTACCCTCTCTCCATCATGCTTTCTTTGGTCGCCCTTTCGCTCGTCACTTCGTTGTGTTCCGTTGCCGGCCAGACTGTTAAATACTTTCCCCCGGCGCAGAATGGAGGGTCTATGCTTACGATCCAGAGGGAACCGATAAACGTATTTACTGCGTTGATTGTCTCTGGCGGGCACTAATGTGCATGAAGATTATTGTGTCGGCCCTCAGCTCTCCTGAAGTTCTTTCAAACCGAGGTATCGTCAACTTCGGGCATGCCATTGGATAGTACGCTGTTTTCGTCACTTTACCGTTACTGTATTTATGGTCTACAGCGGAGACGATTGTTTGGGAATTCATCTGGGCGGTCCTCAGGCTATCAACCTCGGAGACGGGAATGGCATTGTTAATCAAACATTCATGATGGTGCGTCCTTCCAGCTTACTGGTGTCAAGGTCAAGGCTCATTCACCGGCCTACAGCGTGAGGACTTTGGGAGCGTTCCCATCGGAACCTGCCTTGGTTTTTATTTTTTATTTCATCATGCATACCTTCTAATTTTCTCGAGAATAGAAACGCTGCTGGGCGGTAACCACTACCGGTGAGTACTATACCGTCCTTGTAGACCCTTTTTGAAACTAGGTTTCAAGTATATTCCGTCAAAATGGCCCGCAGGCAAACAGCGGAGCTCTTTTCCTTGCGTGGGTCTTTGCAAATATTCATGTCCTCCCATACATACTCATCACCTGCAATTAGCGCCTCTGTGGAAGACGTAAGAGTAGACGCGCTCCGTTTGTCTCGATACTTACTCTGCTTCAGACAATTGCCAACGAGCACACCATTGTTCCCAACGGGTAATTCTAGTGTCTTGACCGTCGCTCTTGTAGATCTAATTTGTTTGCCGAAGGTATAATCTGGGTCGGGATCAAGTTGTCCAAGAGGCGACCAGCGGTGTTGTCTCGTGGAGCGGTGTGCAATACAGCTCTACCGTGGAATACGTGAGCGGTCTGCTCCCGGCTGGTGCGCAAGGAATCAACCATGGTCAGTCTCTTTCACCCACCTCGGAAATGGGTCTTCCCTAATGCTATGTACCTCCAACCAGATATCGCAATTGACGGCCTCACCGCCATTTTGACAGTCACTGCTTCGACGGTGAATGCCGGATTTGACTGCAAGGGGTCAAGTCTATGCAAAGGCTTGAATCCTGCTTCGTGCGATGCGGCCAGGGACAAGCTCGTGGATTCCCAAATTTACCGGACAGACGGGTAAGTATTTATATGGATGGGTGTTGAAACGTGCTGATTTGTCGCGAAATTCAAGGCCTGCATCTGGCACGGGAGTATGCAGCGGACATTGTGGGCTGTTTGTGCAGGGAACCGATTGCAGATATGACGGGGCGGAGCTGAGGAAGGTATACGACGAACTCCGTGCTCATGACTGCGCGAAGTGCGGCTCCAAGCGGTATCTGGATGGGTGCCAGATCACGATGAATTATGTTGCATCTTGTTAGTATAGTGACATACGTGTTTCACACAGCAGGTCAAACCATGGGAGGATGTAAATTAAGTTTTATATGCAAGCTGCGACAAACAAAGAAGTCCAAGCGATATTTTGTGATGTCACCTGGTCCCACGATTTTTCACGGAAAACCAAGGATCCCAGGGATCTAATATTCTAATGGGTAATGGCTATCCTTTGTATCCCAGTTCCTGGGCCGAAGCCTGGGTTTTTTCCCAACGAATTATCAATTACCCGCACAATAGCCAACACCTTCTCGTCTTTCCACCTTTGCCCAATTCCCTGCACACCGACGGGCATGCCCTTGGTTACGATAGGATCACAGACCGACGGTACAGGGCGGATTCTACCAAAGACGTGGAAGGAACCCTTGTCCACTCTTCCGTTATCTGGTCTTTGACTGGAACGACCATGGTGACTGGAACACACCCAAGTAGGTAGTTTAGAACAACAGCGCAAACAATCTCGTGAATCTTCTGTATGGCCCTCAATATCGAACTCACGGCGACAGTCCAAGCGATATTTTGTGATTACAATTATTCCTTCCTAATGGCTATTCCTGCTATCCCAGTTTCCAGGACCGAAGCCTCGGTTTTTTCCCAGCGAATCATCAACTACCCGCATAATAGCCAACACCTCCTCGTCTTTCCACCTTTTCCCAATCACCTGCACGCCGACGGGCATGCCCTTGGTTGCGATAGGATCATAGACCGGCTGTTTGCCACGGTACAGGGCGGATTCTACCAAAGACGTGGAAGGAGCCTTTGTCCACTCTTCCGTTATCTGGTCTTTGACTGGATCGACTGTGGTGACCGGAACACACCCAACTGGGTTGTTAAGGACATTGTACAAGGTCGTCGACGAGGACAGCGCAAACAATCTCGCAAAGCTCCTGCATGGCCCTCAATATCGAACTCACGGCGTACGAGGTTATTGAAGCTCACCCGGTTGGAGCTTGAGGAATTGCTTGAACCGGTGCAATGATCGCATCCAAACTATGTTTGTCCCACACCTCAATGAGTCATGAATAAAAACACGTTCGTTCGAAGCTGATATGGTGGTGTACCTCCTCACGGAACTTGGTAGCATATGCATTGCGCCTTGCTGTCCATTGCCAATACTCCCCAGCGGGTTTCACCCCGTTTGCGCGCAACGAACGAGGGAACTTGATATCCTAATGGAGGAACATCAGTGTGCGTTGTATGCCATGTAGCATCCGTATCGGGTGACCTTTAAGAGCGTCTGCACTACCCAGGCAACGAATACCGTGATAAACCCTAAGGCGATTCAGTGGATGCGTGAAAAATATTGGTTGGAGAGGGCCTACTGGGAACTTTTGGCCCATATTTGACAAGGACCAAAGAAGGATCCTTCGTTCGTGTTCAATGAGTGAGGTATTTGAACGGGAAAAGGCCTCACGAGCGGATCCGAGCCAATACCAGACAGAAGTGTCTTATATCCGTCAGCCGACGTCAGCCCAACAAAAACATCGAAAGGTTCCATTGCTGTAATCCTCAGGTTCAGTACATTATACAGCAACCAAAATAATACTTGCGATCAGGGACTTCAATTTCAATGCACTCGTGCCCCTGCTTCCGCAGTGCTGCCACAGTTTCCAAGACGGCTCGTTTATTGGCAGGAGACGACTTGAAATAATAATCTACACAGTGAACTAAGTCTCGTCCATGACCAGAAACGCGAGATACATACCAATGTAGTAACCAAATCTGAGTTTGCTTGCCAGCGTGGGCTCTCTGTATAAAATAGGCGCCACATCCTGACTCCGGCCTTCCATTCCGAATACAAGGCGAGAAAAGAGCTCGAGGTCGTCGACAGACCTGACAGGTTCAGAATTGGCAATATCTCAGTGTGCACATGGTAACTTACCGACCCATGGGGCCCGCAAGAGTAATAATACCCTCAAATCCTGGAACGGGTGCTTTCCACTTGTGAGTACCGAGATTAATCCCAGACGAATACGCTTACATCCCGATCCGACAAAGCTCACTCTATATGGGCTTGGCTTGAGAGAATAAATCCCCAGTATGCGGTTGGTATGCGTAGGCTGCCGCCAATATCAGTGCCAACTCCCAGGGCTGAGCCATCCATTGAGAGTAGTGCTGCTTCGCCACCTGAGCTGCCTCCACATGTGTAGTGGCTGTTGTATGGATTTGTTGTGCGTCCAAAGACCGGGTTACAACATTCGAAAGAGAATAGTGTCTGCGGAACGTTAGTCTTGGCAATCACGATTCCTCCGGCTGCTTTCAGAAGTGCCACAACCTAAACCAAGAACGAGGTCTGAACGGGCAAACGGCCATATTTGTTGAAGCCTTACATCCGCATTAATCGTGGCTGGCTTGCCTAGTCGTGCGCTGAATCCTATTGACGAGTCCACGCCGGCAAGATCAACTAGCCACAAGTTATATTAGGTCTCCGGAATCATTGAAGACTAACATTGATCCTAGAGGCATGTCAGCCTTTGGCACTACAGTAAAAGTCGGCATCCGCACCTTGAGACTGATGGGAACGCCATGAAGAGGCCCGCGCAGCTTGTTTGTTGCAGCAAACTCGGCGTCTAGCTCCTTTGCGTGCTTCCGTGCCTCGTCGAACAAAACTGTATGTGCATGGTAAGAATGTGAGACCTACTCGTTATGATCGCGCCTGCCTTCAGTGATGCAGTTTGTTGCTTGATGTGCCATTGCAGCTCGAGCAATATATGCTTCAATGACCTTTGAAGCTGTCCATTCGCCCCTTTCAATACATCTTACTATCTCCGATGCTGCGCGGAACGTTGTCCAGAAAAAGCATTCCAAAAGCGCTGTGACCCACCAGTTGCTTTCAGATATTCGGCATGGTCGCTAGGTTTGAACTGCAGGGCTGCGGCAACCAGCGTTTCACGCTGTTCGCATTTCTTTTGGACAAGGACCTGATATCCACCGGAGAACGGCCACATCTTGTCGAGATTCGAAGGTGGTGGTAAGAATAGAAGGCGAGCGTGACGGTGCGTGAACGACTCAGGGGCATTTGTCAGGTGATCCCTAACATCTGCTAAGAACTTAGAAGCGCAAGCTGGATTGCAGTACATTATCATAACAAATACACCGAGGGACTTGAACACAGATAATTAATATTTATGGAAGGTCACTGCTTCTTATCATCCCAGTCATGATATTCTCCCTCCCAATAGGAACTACAACCTATATTAATATGCTTCCATAAATTATGACGGCAAAAACGTACGGGGGCAAGTCTAACTGTGGTGCAGGACCTTGGGGCGGAATATCCGCGTAATCAAGCGTCGAGTCGCGTCCGAAGGGTGTCGGGGAACACGCAAATCCCGGAACAATCCAGACGGCCGAGTCGGACTGAACGTCATTCCCTATGCCAGGGAACGGTACACGGAAACGGAACGCATACTGTGTGATTGTGAAGTTATTTTCTACCGTCTGCCGTAGCACTACTCACATCCCAGCTGAGAATCTCGCAACTAAAGGTGGGCGGAAAGGGGAGCGAGACGGTGGATGCCATGTGAACGGTACGGCGCCAGATTCCTTTACTACTGTCTGGCGACTGGATCCATTCGGGCGGGTCAGCTTCCATGAAGGTTGTCCTGCTTCGGGGAGACTCTCCCGTCCCACCGACGAGTGCTACAGTCTCAGTTGTGTATGCATGTCGTTGTGAGACCTTGAGGTGGACATTGCGAATCAAGGTTATTTCGAGCTCTGAGAGATTCATTGGTGGGGCAGGGAACAGAGGTTTGTTCTTTTCCTCCGGCGAATCCGTACGCTTGACTGGCTTCGTTTCCGTTGTTATGTGCACCCGAAACGGGAACGCAGTAGACATAGGGAATGCGACCAAGGCGGGCATCACCAGCTGAAAAAGACGAACAAGTCAATGCAGAATTGGTATCGGACCCAAAGGTGATTTACCTTCGTCTTTATGAGGGAGTAGTCGCCCCAGATTCCTCGCCTGATCCTGTCCTCGTGAACAACTGCCTTCCATTCCCCGGACCACCCATCAAGTAGAAATTGCTTGAAACCCAGATCCGGAGGCGACGCGGCAGGTACGACGGAGAAAACACTGGCGATTCTTCGATTGAACTTGAAGATACCCGGACGATCTGCGACGACTTCGATAGCATAACTAATTATTCCCATGCGGTTGGCGACCGAGCAATGGAATGAAGGGGGGAGATTATCGGGCAGGAGAAACTGGAATGGCAGGCTGAGGACTCCGGCATAATCTGGCAAAGTGGTGGCTTGAGTCCACAGCAGAACATCAGCACGAAGAACTTCAATGCGACGGCGCTCGGTAGTTGTGTGCTGCTTATGGTGGTTGTTACTACTAGTCGTGTGTGTGTTTTCTGTAATCTCTGCGTCTATATTATACGGTCAGGTAATGAAAGGTTCGAGTATGCTGGACTCACAAATGGACCCACGCAGTTTCACCCGAACCTCAGGCTGCTCGATGCCATCTTGTCGAGCTAGCGGGACATTGACATCTACATGTCCCTGAAGCGCTTCACCGCATATGTGGACTCTATTCTGAAAGTGTAGTCCAATTGCTTGAGGGTCGTTCATGAGTAATCGAAAGGGGTTGCCAAGGAGAGGAGGTGCGGCATTGTAAAGCGGCTATATGTCATAGGAATAGAAGGCTGTGCCTAGAAGTTCTTCAACTGGCCGTGGTCTCGGTGTAGCGACCGTTTTGCAGTGACTAGTTACCTGAACCCTTGTCGAAGATCAAGTGGCTGTGCGGTCCGCTCTTCGAAAAATATTCATGATCAACGCAAAAGATCGACGCGATATCCAGGTCTTATTCACAGCGTGTCGCGCACACGTTTTTCAGTACTTCAAGTCTTGGCCTACACGCACTTGAGAGTAATGGGAGCACACATTCTTAGGGTTTTAGCCTTTGAAGAATAAATATACAGAGAGTACCATGGTAAAGCAGGTCAACCATGTCGCCCAATTCTATTAAGTTTCTTCGCAGTCTTGGCGTTGCTCTGGGTATTCTGTCCTCTAACCGGCAGACCCATGCCATGCCTCCTACCAACGTAGCTGCCGATCATCTTCTGGTGAGCGATGTTGTCGCGTATCTCCTGCCTGAGCTCGGCCTCGATCCGAATCTCCTTCAGCTGATCGGGGTTGACTCGTGCGTCGCGCAGGCGCCGCAGTACGAACTGGGGCTGCTTATTTTCTGCCTCGCGTCGCGTGCGCGCTGCCCTGAACTCTACGGCGAGCTGCTGGTGTGATTTTGTGGTGTTCGGCACGAATCCCGGGGGTGCGGTGGGATAGCGGGGAGGGGACACGGAGTCTTTTGGCGAAGATAGAAAGGACGCCAGCGCCGTTACTTGCACGGGTGTGAGGTCTTTGACTTTGCACGTTCTGTGCATTTGGAAACGAGCACATATGCGTTCGGCGGTCACATTGCCTATGCCATAGAATTGGGTGAGGGCGAACTGAAACCAACAGTGAGGTAATGGAAAATAAAAAAGAACGAGGGCATTCACCCTGATTAAATGTTTGTCGGGAAGATTCACGCCCAGGACATAGACCATGCTCGCGGTCGCGATCGGAAAGGGCGGGATGCTGCAGGACAACAACACTAAACACCTTTTCGTCTCCACTTCCATGTCGTCCAGCAAGGCAGAGGGTCGTCGTGAAGATGCCCTCGTGAAGCAGCGTGCCCAAATGCACGAGGAATACCTGCGCCAGAAAAATGCTCTCATCAGTGAGACAGAAAAGGCCCGCCCTTCGACAAATCGCTTCGTCGGCCAACATGATTCAATGGAAGATTCTCTCAAGAACAGCACCGTAGGGCTGGTTCATCTTGAAGACTTCCAGCAGCGGCGCAAGGAGCTCGAGGAGGCCAAGGCGCGAGAAGCTGCAAAGTCTAGTGACCTGAAGTATGTTTCCGACCACTCTTTTCTCATCTCTCTCTCTCTATTCCCTGGATTCAGATGGCTTATAGATTGTGGAGAATCTGTTTAGGGACGCAACAAAGAAGATAAAGAAACGGAAAAAGGCGGCCAAGTCCACCCTGTCGTTTGCAATGGACGACGAGGAAGATGCTTCCGGCGACACCGCCGACACGTCGAAACCCTCCACTTCTAAGGACACCGAAGAAGTTGACGAGGACGGACGGCCTCTGAAGCGAGGTAAATTCCGCAAGAATCCCAACGTCGACACGTCCTTTCTGCCCGACCGGGACCGCGAAGAGGAAGAGAGAAAAGAGCGAGAACGCCTTAGGCAGGAATGGCTCCGGAAACAAGAGGAGATCAAGAATGAAGAAATCGAGGTCACCTATTCCTACTGGGACGGGAGTGGTCATCGCAAAAGCGTCATTGTGAGTTCTTTCACATGGAATAGTTATTCGTACTGACAAAAACCTTCAACCTATCGCCAATCGTTTGACGTTTCAGTGCAAGAAGGGCGACGAGATCAGCACCTTTTTGGAAAAATGTCGCCACCAGTTTCCGGAATTGCGAGGTGTTAGTACCGACAATCTCATGTATGTGAAGGTATGTTCTATTTTTAATCTGCCTATGGATCCTGGATAGAACTGACCATGTCCAGGAGGACTTGATTATCCCGCATGTACGTGCGCTTCGCCTAGAGCTCTGCCGTCCCTTACTGTTTCTCAAGCACCATACATTCTACGACTTCATCATCAACAAAGCGCGTGGAAAGTCAGGACCTCTATTCAATTTCGACGTTCACGACGACGTGCGGCTACTTGCGGATGCTACAAAGGAAAAGGACGAATCCCACGCCGGGAAGGTGGTTGAGAGGAGCTACTACCAGAGAAATAAACACATCTTTCCTGCGTCAAGATGGGAGGCGAGTATTTTCCTGTGCCGCTTGCATTATATTTAATACCTGCTGCAGGTCTTCGATCCGGAGAAAAACTATGGACAATACACGATCGCTTGAATACCCTAGACGCATCGTCCTCCCTTCATGGACATTTGGATTTGTAACTCTTGTTTGGCAGGAATTTATGCACGAGAAGGAGCCGCCTGTGGCGATTAGAATAGATACATTCAGGGATGCTATACAGTAATCGTGACAACGGGGTGGTTAGTCGTCTCCTACAGGAACTTCCTCTTCCAAATATTTTATCAGTTTAACTCGTATTTCCGTGGTCTCGTCTCCACGGAGCACGTCTGATACAAAGTCGACTTGAACCTGCATTTGGACCTGTAGGATGCATCGTGAGCTTCGAGGGCCAGCATAGAAGACGCAGCGACTGACCATCTCCAATGCACCGCGTATCACACCGCAGAGGACGTTGCTGAACCAGAGGCCGCCCTCCAGAACTTCTTCTGGCAGCTCTACAAATTCTGCCAGTGGATTCTCGTCGAGCGTTAACATAAATGATGCGCCGGCGTTCGCAGCGCCCATGCTGGTGGGCCGGCCGGGGGAAGGGGGAGGCGGCAGCACGCCATGCGTAACAGTCGGAGTAATATTTAGAAAAGATTTGAATCCAACCTGGACACGGTCAGCGCCAGCGATGAAGACGCTTGACATGGCATACCTTCGCCACGACCTCACCGACCTCCTTGAAATCTGCGCAGCGTCCGACGCCGCTCTTTGCAAGAAAGTCCTCGATGAGGCGGGTGCCGATGTTGTAGCCCATCTTGTCGAGCTGCTTGTTGACCTCGGCGTAGTCTCATAGTCCTGGATGAGCTGCACGACGAGCGCGCCGTAGGTCACCGCGAAGAGCTCTGCATTCTGGGCCAACTCAGGAAGCGCCCCGCTTGAGCACACACAGACGACCACGCACGACTTTCTCGGGCGCCCTTTCCCACAGGTCCTCGCCGATGCCCTTATACTGCTGCGACATGATGAGAGCTGCAGCTGCGTCCAAATTAGGCAACTGTCATCTTGCTCAGACCAAAAATTGCCTAATGTCAAGACCCAGAGCTCGTGGCTCCCCCGGAAATCGTTAGGGTGCCCCTTCTCAGGCGGAAACACCTCTGAACTCTTTCTGCAGTACTATGGCGACATTGAGGCCAAAAAATACACTAAAAGTGGGCTTGGTGAGTTGAATAATCCCCAGCGTGCAAATCATAATTGCCCTCTCTTGTAGCACCCGCAACCAGCAAATCCAGGCGGACATGACCTACCGAGCTCTGGAACTCTTAAACTTGCCGCCGGATGAGCCCCGCGTTCCTCTCGACATTGGCTGCGGGTCGGGTTTGTCTGGGGAAATCCTCGACGAGGAGGGGCTACGTCTGGACAGGCGTCGATATCGCGCCCAGCATGCTGGGTACGCGACCCCTCTTCTCTACGCGTGATACTACCACTCACGCTCGGTACAGAAGTCGCATTGGAACGCGAAGTGGAGGGGGACCTCTTCCTGCAAGACATCGGCCAGGGCTTTGGCTTCCGTCCTGGAGCTTCGACGGCGCTATCAGCATCTCCGTCCTGCAGTGGCTGCTCAACGCAGAAACATCACATCCCAACATCCTCCCCGCCACATCGCCTCAGCCGCTTCGTTACCACACTCCATTCCTCGCTCCGCAACCCTTCGCGTGGCCGTGTTCCAATTCTACCCCGTCCTCCGACGACCAAATACAGCTCATCACGTCTATTGCACAGAAGGCTGGATTCGGCGGCGGCTTGGTCGTCGACTACCCTAATTCTAAAAAGGCAAAAAAGGTATTCTTATGTCTCTTCGTCGGTGGTGGTAGTGGAGCACATCAGCTACCGGAGGGTCTCGACGGGGAGGAGGGAGGATAGCGGGAAAGCACGATTTGAGCTGCGGAGAGAGCGGGAAAAGAGCAAGAATGGGAAACGGAAAAGCGTCAAGGACAAGGATTGGATATTGAAAAGAAGGAGGTTCGTTTTTTTCCAGTCCTAGTTCATCGTACTTTTATACTGACATTTTCTGAAAGCTGTATCGGAAACGCGGCAAGGAGAGCGTTTCCCCGCGACTCCAAATTCACAGGCCGCAAGCGGAGACCAGTCTTCTAATGGATTATATATCTGTTTTTTTACTTTCCAATAGTTCTTTTACGTGCTAAACAGATCCAGCGCGGTCCCACCGCTTCTCTGGGCTTGTTGCGGATGAAATGACCTTGCAAGGCAGCCATACTCACCCGTCGTTGTCCTTCATTTTCTCCTCCACGGTATCTTGCAGGCGCTGTGCGAGGCTCTCTAATTCAACCACGCTTAATTCCTCATCTGCCCCCGCCTCCGTAAAATTGTGTGAACAAGGCCCCGAGCCTGAACTGGAGAGGCATTGTCGACAAGGGCCGAGAAAGTCAACGCGCCCAGGTCGTATGAGCGCCGGGGTCCAACTGCTCAACGTGGTTGGTCGTCATGAAAATGATTCGCTCTTCGCCCGATGCAACACCATCGAGGGCGTTGAGGAATCCGGAGAATGTAACAGAAGACTGGTATCTGGGATGTGTAGTTTTCACCAGACATGCGTCAAAGATTATTACCCGTCTGCACTCGTCTGGACGCGTTTGTTGAACGCTGGGCCCGGTCGACATCTTCAATGAGAACAAAGCTGCGTTCTGGAGCATTTGACAACAGATGGTTTAATTTGTCGTCCGCAAGACCCGCGCTCTGACAGGTTCAATAGGCAGATGTCGTAAGACAGCGAGCCGGCCAATGCCTGAATGAAGGATGTTTTGCCTGAGCCCGGTGGACCATGCAGCAGGTACCCCCGCCGATATGGGATCCCTGGTCCAGAATGAGACCGTGGCTGAAATAGTAGCCAATATCGCTTACGCGGTCAGCATACCACTGCCGTCGAGCCAGAAAAGACTTTATATCCTGCTCAATGCTCTCGGCCATGCCAGGCTGGAGCACAAACACTATGTAGAGGTCTCTTTTCGACGGTGGTTTACCAAACGGTCTCCCACTCGATTCCCCATGCAGTATGGATGACGAGCTTACCCTCCTGTCCACGCATTCCGAGGTCTCGTGCCTCTGCCAGCAGTTCCGGAAAGAGTGTGCGGTCCCGCGAGAGCGTCGTGAGGGTGACGTCTCCCACGGAACCGCCATTTCCCGCCTGGGGCCGCCCATCATCGAACGTGTTTCCCGCTCTCGTTTCACCTGTTTGCCAGCTGAGCAAATCACGTAAAGTACAGCGAAGCAATTGCGGCGGACCTGCATCCATGCCCCTTTGTATTTGAACCAGTGCGTCCCCGGCCCGGCCCACCAGCTGGAAAAATACGGACGACTGCCATTTGGGCGCCGCTCGATCATAGTTTCGACGCTTAGTTCGTGGCTGCGTATCCAAGGTGCGGAGCGGGAGGCAGAGGCGGCTGCGCTGCTGGTGCGGTGCGCCATCCACGCGAGAAACCAGTCGTATGCACGGTCCCTGTTGTCGATTTCGAGCGAGACAAGCATCCGGCGGCGCAGAACAGTCGCGCCCCAAAGTGAGCCTGTGCGCGCGACGGTCATGGCGGCTCCTACACACCCTGTGTAGGGCATGTACATGAGATGCTGACGTACGCGCCGCAGACTGATGGATAATTCACCAGCAGACCGAAACCGGCTTGAAAGTAGGGGGACTTTGGGGCCTTAACTTTGGCTAAAAATGGGGTGTGGGACCTACTTGTCCACTGCAAGGCCCCAGAAAGACGAGCCCGAGCTGGCGACAACAGAAGGGGCCGTCTCTGGCAGTACCATGCCCTGCGGCATTTCTGCAACTGAAAGTCGAGGAAAAGTTTGACCAGAAGGCGACTTGTGTAATTACGTATACCGGCGCCTCATTTGGCGACCGATCAAAAAAAGCAATTCAGCCTTTCAGCGGCGTCCCTTACGCGACCTTGGCCTCAACCGTCGACGACACAACATGCCCCCCTCCGTAGTCGACGCATACCGTATTCTGGGCATAGAAAATGTATGTTTTTATTCACTTACTGGCCATACAAGTCAGTGGCTCATCTCGTCCAAGGGCGCGTCTCTCGACGTCGTAAAGTCCACCTACAAGCAGGTCCGCATCTCTCCTTTTCATTTCCGTCTTCTGGCTCATTTCTGCTGCAGGTGGCCCTCCGCACCCACCCCGACAAAAACCCAGACAATCCAGATGCCACTGCCGAATTTCAAAAGGTCTCTGAGGCCTACAATGTCCTCCTCAAACATCTGGACACCTCGACGCCCAGGGCCTCACGGTTCCCCGGTTCCCTCATTTCGACCCAGGTTCAGATGACGAAGACGAATACGAATACGACGACTACTATGAAGACGAGTCGGACGAATACGACGAAAATCTCGATTTTTACATGTGCGACTGGCAAATAGATCCGATGGGATCTGTGTGAGCTAACTTGTGCGTCAGGTTCTTGTTCGAAGAGTTGATGGGGGGCCGCGCCAATCGATTTGCTAACTCGCGTAAGTGCACGGAATCTTAGATGTTCAGGAGCTCATCTTTTTCTTTGCCCAGGCTTCAGACGTGGACCCATATTCCAACGTCCGCCCGTGGACCAAGAAAGCCCAGAGCAGTACCAAGCGCGTCTACGCCGAACCCGCGAAGATCAGGCTGCTGCGCAGGAACGTAGAAAACAGGAGGCTATCGCCCGCAAGGCACGTGAAGAAAAGGATCGCGAGAGAGGTGTTTACGCTCTCCTTCTCTTACATTTCAGCTGCTGATCTATTTACAGAGCGTCTAGCGGCTGAAGAACGCCAGAGAGTTAGGGTAGAGGGGAAGAAAGCGCAGGCAGAGGCTCAGCGCAATAAAGCCGAAACAGCAGCCCGCAAGCTGAAACAGCGTGTCCAGACTGGTCGCAGCGCAGTTTTCGCTGCGGCACGCTCAGGCAAGGCGGCTGAGGTGAAGAAGGGGATCTGGGAGGACGAGGTCGATGCTGCGGGCGGTGAAGTGAAATCCGGCTGCGACGAATTTGTCAAGTCCCCTCCAAAAGATCCCCAAGAAACTCTCTTGCACATCGCGTGCCGAAAGGGTGACACGGACCTTGTGGAATGGTTGGATGCCCATAGTTCGTTTATCTTTCTAAAGTACTGTCTGCATGTTCTTAATGACGCCGCTTGTTTTAGACGCCGATCCAGAAGAACGCGACTCCCAAAAGTTTACACCATTCCATGTCGCGCTCCAATCTGGCCACATCCCAATCGTGACTTATTTCTTCGAGGCACATTCTCCCAAGGACGAGGATTCGAATGGCATATATGAGCCCCCAGAATCCAAGACCCTGCTCTCCATCGCGCTCGAGTCCCGCGAGCCCCAGCTCGTCTGGATGATTCTCGACAAAGAGCTGGCCACGGAACAGGACATCAACCTTTCCTGGACGTGGATAACCTCGACCACAGGCAGGTCGGCAATGAAGAGCCGCACGAAGGGCAGTGACGAGAAATTCGAGGATATCATGGAGCTTCTGATGCGTTTCGGGGGCTTCACTCCACCACCGACGCCGAGCTCGAGCGACAACTCTGACGAGGACGAGCAGTGGGATGCGAAACAGTCGTCCGGACATACGCGTCCTAACTTTGAACAGCAGTCTTCCTCGAACACCTCCCCTGCTGCTGGCCAGCAGAAGCAGGCGAATGCAGGCCGTGGAGGTAAACGTGGTCGCGGCCGCGGGCGTGGAAGGGGTGGTGCAGGCAAGTCGTGAACGCGTGAATCGTAACGCCGACACATCGACGAATTCATGATTCTTGACCTGCGCGCGCCGCCTCCCTTTGTCCCAAAGGTCGCGCCGCGCAAAGCAAATGCTCACTAGAGCCGCACCCAGCATCAGTTCCACCCTTGGACTCACTTCAACACAACTTTCCGATAACTGCACGCTCAAACAATGATCCTCCCTCACCCCTCACTTCTCTTTTTATACCGTACTCACATTTCCTACTGTACATTAAGGTCTTGATAAACTCATATGCTTGTAGTATAAACTTACCGCCCTCAAAGGATATATGATTCATGAAGTCTTGGTTGGCTGAAATTTGAATCGTGAAGTTGAAGCTCTTGCCAAACATTCACAAACCTGACTCATTCCTCCTCCACCACAAATTCGCCGCAATGGGTCGCCTGGCAGAAATGCAACGCAAGCTCCTGGAGGTTATTGACATGCTGGCTATACTAACATTTCCCTGACTATTCTCTAGCAAATGATGGGCCCAGAGGCCATGGGTGTCGCAAATGCCAATCTTGTTTGGAGTGACGAGAAAGTCTGCCGCAACTTCCTGTGCGGGACCTGCCCCCACGCTCTCTT